>OX638298.1:19762561-19929273 GCA_951812265.1 Taphrorychus bicolor
ACCAGCCAATTTTGGTGGTTGAAAACAAACCAAGTGCTGAGATTTTAAACATTTAATTTGATGCTGCATTTTCACAAAATCACGAATATCTGAAGAACGGTACGGTTTATATGCCATAAATCTTAATAAAACTACTTTTACTTTTGTCCGTAGGTACCGAAAATACATTAATATACTAGGTGTCTCATTTAAAAAAATACAACTTTAATCAATTTTATACTTTTGGGATCACCTGTATACAATGACAATAATTTTAAAATGTACTTCCAATAGACCCCCATTTATTCCATATACAAAACTTTTTTAAAACCTAAAAGTTTAGCCATAATCTTCCGTGTCGGGTAACGTGTAGCACCCTGTATAGAAAACCGCATATAAGGCTATAAAATAAGGATTATTTAGAATCAAACTTGTCTTCAAATTTTAATAATAGGTCGGTGCCTTCAAAAATAGGTCGTTTTGCATGTAAAAAAAACCGGTTATGGAAATATAATTGGAAAAATGACTATAAAGTTTAATATAAAAATGAATATAAAATTAAATTAAAACAGTGAAAGTAGAAAATTATTTACTATTACGAACAGTAATAAAGGAGAAGAAATAGAAATAGATGAAAATATTGCGTAAAAAAGAAAATTTTATATAAAAACTTAAATTAAAAATTGACCAAGAAAACTTAAACAAACACAACAAGTTGAAACAGTGTAAAGCAAGCAAAAAAAATATGAAAGGCAAAAATAGAAAATAGAGTTTAAAGTCATAAAAATGAAATAAGAACAACAAAGAAGAATAATGCGGTTTTGTGGAAGAGAACCCAGTTGGGCTTGCGAAAGAACTAATAAGAATGGTAATTTTTGTTATTTTTTTTTATTTTTCCGTCAGTTCAGATTTCTGAAATAATTCCTGGACAAAAGACGAGTGTTGTTTATTGATTTTGAAATTTATTAAGTATTTATAATTCATTTATTTCATTATTTATAATTCATGGAAGATCTTCTGTGAAGTCCAGTATATTGTAATTTTTAAAGCTGATGTAGAGAAGCATTTTGGCATTAAACGCGGATCAAATTGAAGTTGTAACAATGGAATACAGTTGCCAAAAACTAGGTGTATTTATTAAGGTTTCCTGCTATGCCCCCACTGTTTACAGAAATAGTCTTACAAGCATTACAGTCGTAATGCTTTAGCTTATAAAGACTTTTTGACATACGGCTAAGTCTATCAATATATTTGCATTTGACATTTGACAATGTGAGGTGCGAGTGAGGTTCAGTATTAGTCATTTCAGAATTACGTCATTTGACATGTTTACCCTCCAAGCGAGCCTCCAAGGGAACATGGCGCACCAACCTATTAAAATATTAGACGAAATTTAAAACTTGATCATCACGTTTCATGTTTTTTTTATGTTTCATTTATAATATATTCCTAAATTGTGACTTTTAGGCAAAAGCTCCATGGCAGAATTTAAGGTTTTGTAGCTGAACTGAAAGAAATCCTAAAATAGTAATATAAAAATGCTCTTCATAATTAAAAAACTGACGGCAGTGTTGTCGTTCTTACTACTTTTTATACTTCAATTTATTTATATGTGATTATAAGTTATATAATAGTAAAGATAATGTTAATAAAATGCGAATAACAGAAAGATTGGGTTTTAATTAAGAATTTTTCATTATACATTTCATATATCATCCTAAAAGAACAAACGACACTGAATTGTCGATTCTTATTCATCATTTCCACAGAAAATTCGGTATGTTTGACTACACTGTTTGTATACCCTTCAATAAAGTTTGTCAAAATCAGCTCTGGAATGGTCAATTATTCGCATTTTTCATCAAGGCCACGTTCAGCAATTTAAAACCTTACTTACCACCAAATTTACAATTTCTGTAAGGATAAAAACACCCTACTTTCTGATTTATTCTTAGCCTGTCGCTGCCTTTTACATTATCGAGGAAAATGTAATTTCGCTTATTTCAGGCATATTCGGTTGGGTTTAAAAAAAACAGAGAACTTACTACTTTTACCTGACGGCTCATTTGTCAGTGCAGCGATAAGGGTTTAGTTCTCTATTGATAAATATTTGCACAATTTTAGCCCCTTTGAAAGTGGTCCGAGCTAAAGCCGATTTAATAGTCCAAACTGCTCTATATTGCACCCGCGGGACTTTCGGTTGTTGGGTTGCCTCTCAGGTTGGTGGGAGGTGAAAGAAGACTTTAAGAAGAACAAACAAAAGTTGGATTTACTCCAATCAATCCACTCGTTCTAAAGTTACAGGAGGTCAAAGTTGAGAATTGAGAATAAACACTTCTCAAATTGACTTCTTTTGGTCAATTTGATTTTTTTTTTCCAGTTTTTGACCGGAATGGGACGTTTGCGATCCCCCAAGAAAGTAATAAACTTCATTCGAATGAAATTAACCCTTAAGGTGTTTTTTTAACACAAAAAAATCGATTTTAAGAGTGCCTAAAAATCGACCACCAAAGGGGTCTTTCTCCGAAAATAGTGCACCCACGGGCCTTCCTTGGTGGTAGGTGAAAGAGGACATCAAGAAAAGCAACAGTTGGAATCGTTCCAATTGGTTCAATCGTTTTACAATTACGGGCAATCGAATCAAAAGTGCCTAATAATCGACCACCAAAAAGGTCTATCTCCGAAAATATTGCGCCTACGGGACTTCCGTTCCAAATTTTATAGGACTATTTACATTTTAAGTTTTTAACGTACACTAGTCGACAAAAAGTAATCAAATTTTTCAAAAAACTTTACGGTTACTGGAGTTCAAACGTAAAAAAAATATCAATAATTTGCTGGGAGTTCTCCAAAAAATATCAGGATTTGATCATTTAGGATGCTTTTGTATTTAAAATTTCGATGGAAAGTACAAACAAATTCGTCCCATACTAGACAAAAATTAACTGAATTGTCGATTCTTATTCATCATTTCCACAGAAAATTCGGTATGTTTGACTACACTGTTTGTATACCCTTCAATAAAGTTTGTCAAAATCAGCTCTGGAATGGTCAATTATTGGCATTTTTCATCAAGGCCACGTTCAGCAATTTAAAACCTTACTTACCACCAAATTTACAATTTCTGTAAGGATAAAAACACCCTACTTTCTGATTTATTCTTAGCCTGTCGCTGCCTTTTACATTATCGAGGAAAATGTAGTTTCGCTTATTTCAGGCATATTCGTTTGGGTTTAAAAAAAACAGAGAACTTACTACTTTTACCTGACGGCTCATTTGTCAGTGCAGCGATAAGGGTTTAGTTCTCTATTGATAAATATTTGCACAATTTTAGCCCCTTTGAAAGTGGTCCGAGCTAAAGCCGATTTAATAGTCCAAACTGCTCTATATTGCACCCGCGGGACTTTCGGTTGTTGGGTTGCCTCTCAGGTTGGTGGGAGGTGAAAGAAGACTTTAAGAAGAACAAACAAAAGTTGGATTTACTCCAATCAATCCACTCGTTCTAAAGTTACAGGAGGTCAAAGTTGAGAATTGAGAATAAACACTTCTCAAATTGACTTCTTTTGGTCAATTTGATTTTTTTTCCAGTTTTTGACCGGAATGGGACGTTTGCGATCCCCCAAGAAAGTAATAAACTTCATTCGAATGAAATTAACCCTTAAGGTGTTTTTTTAACACAAAAAAATCGATTTTAAGAGTGCCTAAAAATCGACCACCAAAGGGGTCTTTCTCCGAAAATAGTGCACCCACGGGACTTCCTTGGTGGTAGGTGAAAGAGGACATCATGAAAATCAATAGTTGGAATCTTTCCAGTTGGTTCAATCGTTTTACAGTTACAGGCGATCGAATCAAAAGTGCCTAAAAATCGACCACCAAAGAGGTCTTTCTCCGAAAATAGTGCACCCACGGGACTTACTTGGTGGTAGGTGAAAGAGGACATCAAGAAAAGCAACAGTTGGAATCGTTCCAATTGGTTCAATCGTTTTACAGTTACGGGCAATCGAATCAAAAGTGCCTAATAATCGACCACCAAAAAGGTCTATCTCCGAAAATATTGCGCCTACGGGACTTCCGTTCCAAATTTTATAGGACTATTTACATTTTAAGTTTTTAACGTACACTAGTCGACAAAAAGTAATCAAATTTTTCAAAAAACTTTACGGTTACTGGAGTTCAAACGTAAAAAAAATATCAATAATTTGCTGGGAGTTCTCCAAAAAATATCAGGATTTGATCATTTAGGATGCTTTTGTATTTAAAATTTCGATGGAAAGTACAAACAAATTCGTCGCATACTAGACAAAAATTAACCCAATTTTCCAATAAAAAATATCCAAGTATTTGATCATTTAGAATGCTTGTATGTAAAAATACAATGGAAAGTAACCCAATACTCTAAGAACTTTCATGGATACTCTAGGTCAAAACTAAAAACTGAAAAATCATGACGAATGTTATAGGACTGTTGATATTTTACATTTTAGTGGAATAGAATTAGAAATTAACCGAATTTTCCAAGAAACTGTATACAATTCGAAATTAACCAAATTTTCCACGAAACCTTAAGGTGCATTTCTAATCAATTTGCAATTTAAGTGAAACTTGGCACGCGTGCTGGATTGGAATTTATGCATTTTCAATGTCATGTCAAGAACAACTTGGTTTTTGTTTGTCATATACATTAAGAGGTTATTCCACAAAACATTACTTAGGTCATTCATTTATATTTTTCACTTAAAACTCAAATACCTGTATAAATTAGAAGCATTAACTGGACTAACTTTACTTTTTGCCATTCATAGTTGGTTTATATGTAGTACACTTTCAACTTGTAGTTTTAATAAATATTGACAACTCGTGTCAGCACGGATTTCAAAAGCTTGCAAACAATTTTGACAGCATCCGTTCCCGTGCTGAGCATGAATTGAATTGTAAATGGAAACATTTGACAGCCAATGAGCAAACCAGCGGGTTGAAGTTTCACTTCAATTGCAAATTGATTAGAAATGCACCTTTACGGATACTCAAGTTCAGACATAAAAAATTACAATAATTTTCTGAAAGTTCTACAAAAATATCAGTATTTGATCATTTAGAATGCTTTTGTATGTAAAAATTCGACGGAAAGTTACCTAATATTCTAAGAACTTTCACGGACACCCTAGGTCAAAACTAAAAACTGGAAAAACATGACGAATGTTATAAGACTGTTGACTTTCTAGATTTTAGTCGTATACAATTCGAAATTAACCCAATTTTCCAAGAAACTTTACGGATACTCAAGTTCAAACATAAAAAATGTCAATAAATTGCTGGGAGTTTTCAAAAAATATCAGTATTTGATCATTTAGGATGCTGGTGTATGTAAAAATTTGATGGAACGTAACCAAATATTTCAAGAACTTTTACGGATACTTTAGGTCAAAACTAAAATCTGGACAAACATGACGAATTTTATAAGACTGTTGACATTTTAGGATTTAGTCGTATACAAATTGGTAAAAATTAACCAAATTTTTTAGTAAACTTTACGGATACTCTAGTTCAACCGTAAAAAATATCAACAAATTGCTTAAACTTTCACAAAATTATTAATAATTTGTTATTTAGGATATTTTTTTAAATCTGATACAAAACAATCTACATACTCTAAGAGCTTTCACGGATACTTTAGGTCATAACTAAAAACTGGAAAAACGTTTGAGATTTTAGTCAAATCGAAAAAAAACAAAGTTTTAAAACTTTACAGATACTCAAGTTTCAGAGAAAAAAACATCAGCTTTATATTTATATTTTAATATGTCATAAAAACACTAATAAAAGTGCAAAGTAAAATTTTGATTTTCTTATGAAAAAATAGGTTTTAGTCACATATTGAGGTTTTAGTCACATACAAATAGAAAAAAAAAACAAATTTAAAAAAAAACTTCACGGATACTCAAATTCAAACGTAAAAAATATCAACAATATGCTGGTAGGTTTATCAATAATGCGACGCCCTTTCTCAGGTCCGCTGATACTTAATTAATTCGTTGAGTCTCGGGCGCCACCCTTTGATATTTATAAAGCGACAAAGGGACCGCTATTGCCTACAAGGTAGCTTTTAAACAGAGGAGAAATATTCCAGGGATTTTTAGATTAAAACACCAGGAGTAAGGAACAATAATAGGGTGTTTATTAAACTACGGTACAACAACATCCCAAACATCTGCTAATACTGCGACTGTTAGTGACTCTCTATAACTACATACGAACACATCCTAAAACTATGCAATTAATAACAGCGAGAGGGGGGGGAGCAACAGTTAGTTACTTAGTAGACGGAATTCTGATGAACCAGGGAAAACGGGAGGTTTCGGTAATAAACCAGTACACTCTGTACTGGATCGGTCGGGGTCGGAAACTTCAATATTGCGTACAAGCAGTAACAACAATATGAAACGGTAACGGAGCTTTGGGACCACTGGAAACTGGGGTTTCGGTAATAAACCAGTACACTCTGCACTGGATCGGTCGGGGTCGGAAACTTCAATATTGCGTACAAGCAGTAACAACAATATGAAACCGTAACGGAGCTTTGGGACCACTGGAAACTGGGGTTTCGGAGGAAGCGTACTTTATAATTCGGAATCGGATATAGTCGGTTTCGGTTTATTCACATCCAGCCTGGCTTTGAAGTTCGGTGCTACGGGAAGCCCAGGATGTAAAACAGGTCGGTGACGGAATCGGTCCCAAATCGGTTTCGAAAGAAGCGGTACGGTGAGCGGTGTGTTAGCGATTTTCCCGGGTTACATATGAACGCACCCTGTGAGGAACAAAATGAACGCGGCCAGAATCAGCATGGCACCTGCGTCATTTGAACGTCACAAGTACTCCGGTGGAGCGCGACAACTCCAACTACACCGGGAAATCACAAATCCACCCCTCTTGCGTCGTAAGACCCTAGCGGCCTAGCATGACGTCAGGAGCCGAAACGTGAAGCAGCAACGTCGGCCCCTAGGTCAGATATTCGGTACTAACTCATTGAGTCCTCCCATTTGATCGACCGTCCACGACCCAAAACATTCGAATTATTTTACTAGTCTTAATAAATTCTGTCCGCTTGTTAAGCGCGACAAACAGGTGGCGCCATCTATGGGCGCACTCGCGGACCTACGGCCGTTTTGGCCATTGCCTTTGCTTTTACATGGGGAATTCCCATTTTTTATTTAAATAAAAGGTGTTGTAATGAGTTGGGTGATGAAATATAAAGAAAATGTTAATTGTGACGTCATTACCTGTGAGTTAGGGAAAAACTTCGTTACATTACCCCCTCTTCTTCGTAAAGAAAAATAAGTTACTTATTTTTCTTCACAACTTAACATTTTCAAAAAACAATACAACCTAAAATTAATTCACAATACTAAAACTAACACTATCACTAAAACAGTCTTTGGTTTCTGTCTGGTTCTGGAGCTGGTTTCTCTCTAGTCTCTGCTCTTTCAGACTCCTGAAGGTATCGCTTTTTACTTAGCAGATACGGCTTCTTCTTCCTATGCTCCAGGATACAGGAACAGCGACGCGACGTCACTCCAACTCTGCCACAACGGGAACAAAATAAGATTGATCGTCCTTGGCAGTGGTATCTGTCATGTCCAGAACTTCCACATCTCCAACAAGTGTCGTTGGTAATGGCGACTTTCGTTGTGGGTTCTTTACAGCTGGTGGCTTTCTCCTCGGTTTGCTCATGAGTGCTAATCTGACATTTGTCTGTGAGTGGAGCATCGTTGGCTTTACGGATTACTTTACACTGCGTCCACTTCGTGGAACGATCAATGTCTGTAGACACCCCTTCCCAAGGTTGACTGTTTCGGATTGGGTTCATTTTCCCCGCGGGTTTCTGTTGACATGTTTTATACCTTTGACAAGATGGGCAATTACGGACGTAACGGTTTATGTCTCTAAACATTCCTGGCCAATAATACCTTGAGGCTATTTTGGCGATCGTCTTTGCAACTCCCAAATGTCCGGCAGTCGGTTGGTCATGATTTTCGGTTAGTACGGTAGCGCGGGCAGACTTTGGAACACACAGTCTCCATGAATCGGTCATTTCGGGTTCGGTCGGATCTGAGTAGTCCCAGAAATGTCGGTATAAATGACCGTTTCGGATACAATAATCGGGGAAAGCAGTCGGATTATTCTCAACGGCTATCTTCTTATTTCGATACCACGAACATGGTACAAAATCAGCCAATAAAAACACTTGTTCCTTTTCTACGGTTTGGTTCGGTTCAGGATTACGGGATATAGCATCAGCTACTTTATTCAACACTCCTTTGCGATATTTAATGTCAAAGTCGAATTGTTGAAGGTACATGCTCCATCGAGCTAGTCTACCAGACGCGCTTTTAAGGGTGTGAAGCCATTTCAAGGACTGATGGTCGGTTACCACAGTGAATCGGTACCCTTCTAAATAAGGACGCATTTTCTCTATTCCCCAAACAATCGCCAGACATTCCTTCTCGGTGACCGAAAACTTTTTCTCATTGACACTCAGGGTGCGGCTTGCATATGCGATCACGTGGTCGCCATTGGATCCATTCTGAATCAGTGCAGCACCTAAGCCTTGATCGGAAGCATCAGTCTGCAGGACGAAGGGTTTCGTAAAGTCAGGGCAAGCCAGAACAGGGGCCTCGGTTAAACATTTTTTAAGTCGGTTAAATGCATCTTCTTGTTCTTTGGACCAAGTCCATCTTGAAGCTTTCTTGAGTAGGCGGGTAAGAGGTGACGCAATTCTTGAAAAGTCGGGGACAAAGCGACGGTACCACGATGCTATTCCAAGGAAGCGTCTTAATCCTCTAACGTTAACAGGGGCGGGCATTGACATAATCGCGGAAACTTTGTCTGGATCGGTTTTTATTCCTTCGGGAGTGACAACATGACCTAGGTATCGGAGGGAACGTCGACCAAACTGACATTTTTCAGGGTTTAGCTGGAGGTTAGCAGCTCGGAGGCGACGGAAAACTTCATGCAAATTCCGTATATGCTCATCGAAAGTTTTTCCTAAGACTATGATGTCATCAAGATAGGCGAAGCATACCGGGTCTAAGTCAGGGCCAATTATTTGGTCCATGAGACGCTGAAAAGTTGCAGGGGCGGAATGTAGACCAAAAGGCATTACTCGGAATTGAAAAAGGCCCATCCCTTCTACGGTGAATGCGGTTATCGGTTTACTTTCTTTGCTCAGCGGAATTTGCCAGTAGCCTTGTTTTAAATCTATGCTGGAAATATAACGGGCATTCCTTAGTTTATCTAAGATGGCATTGATGTAAGGAAGGGGGTAGGCATCTTTGCGAGTAACGGTGTTTACTTTCTGAAAGTCAATACAAAATCTGGGCGTACCATCCTTTTTACGGACTATTACCACCGGAGAACTCCATGGGCTGGTGGAGGGCTCTATAATTCCATCTTTCAGCATCCTCTCAACTTCGGTGTGTATCACTTGCTGCATTTTTGGGTTGCGAGGGTGGTAGCGTTGCTTGATGGGCTCCAATTTTTCCAAATTTATGGTATGCTCAATTAACGGCGTGGTACCTTGGATGTTCTTAAATTTTGGAAGCTCCTGATCCAAAAACAATTTTAACTTTCGTTCTTCATCTTCAGAGAGTGTAAGGCTGGGTCTTTCTTCACTTCCTAACATATTGCAATGCTGGTCAGTAGAAGCGGTTTCAATAAATTTCCATGTTACGGTTTTAGTCTGTAGGTCCAGACTATCAGCATATTCTCCCAGAATATCCATACCCAAAATAATATCCGCAGCTAAGTGTGGAAAGTAATTGAAAAAGGCTGTAACTTTTTCTTTCCCAATTTGCAACGGTACTTGATAACATTCTTTCACATGGACCGTCTTTCCATTAGCAATTTTGACTTGTAAACTTGAAACAACTTTAGGACAAGAACTCTGCTCACACAGTGAAGCGACGGCGTTTCCTATATATGAACTAGTTGCTCCGGTATCGAGAAGGGCTAAAAATCTTTTATTAAGTACCTTTACTACTATCTGTGGACGGTTGTCCGGGTTTGAGCTTGCTTTATGAGCAAATAGCGGTTCATTCTGACTTGATATCTTTTCAGGCTGCACCGTCTCTAATTCAGTGCAGCCCCCTTCTAGTTTTCCTGTCGGGCACAAGAACAATTTCGGGTTAACGTCCCAGCTTTCCCGCAACGAAAGCAAAACAATTTAGCCGGCTTCCTACAATTCGTTTTATAGTGCCCATTCTCACCACATCTCCAGCAAACGATAGCTGTTGTGGGTTTCGGTTCAGTTTGTACTGGTGGGTTATTTCGGGGGAAAGATCTTTCTTGTCGTTCTCTTGGGTAGGTAGGTCTATCTGGTTCCGTCGGTCGGTAAGAGGGTTCAGTCGGTCGGTAAGAGCGTTCAGTCGGTCGGTAAGAGCGGCGTAGTTCGGCGAAGAGTACTTCCGCTCTTCGTGCAGCATTGGAGAACGAGGGTATATCGTAAAAGTCGGTATTTCGGATTTGCTGTCGGTATTCTGGTAGCAAATTACGGTACAGCCATTTCAATTCGTCCTCCGGGTTGATTCGTCCATGCCTGCGAATCAATGTCTGTAAGTCGGTTATATAACGGTTCACTGGCTCAGTTGCTCTTTGAATTCTTCGACTTATTTCAACCTCCAATTCCTCCTCGTAGTTCATAGGAAAATAGAAGGTCCGGAAATCCTTAAGAAAATCATCCCACGTGATCCAATTCCTACGGTTATTTCGGTGCCATAAAGACGCTTCGTCCCTTAGTAAGACTGATAAATAAGGCATCAGGTCATTCGGTGTTATCCCCTGTGCTTCGGTGACTTCCAGTAAGCGTTCAATAAAACTTACAGGGTCAGTTTTTCCATTAAAGCTTATTCCCCATTCTTGTAGTTTCAGCGGAGGTGTGACATATCGGACCATCGGTGGCGAATATTTCGCTTGACATGGTGGAGGACTAAATGTGGTAGGATGGTATTGAGACGGTAAGATTGCTGGACTGGGCCTACTTGCGGTAGCAGTGGTATAAGTCACGGTAGTGGCTGTAGTTGTGGTCGGTCGTGTCGGGAGCGGTGGAATTACAGATGGTGTTGGCCTTACACCAGCTGTTGTTATATTTTCCTGATAATCGTATGGGTTGATGAGTGACTGAGGTTTTATTTGCTGAAATGGCGACTGACTAGCATAGTCGGAATTATATGGTGGCGGAATAAATGATGGCTGGGATATACTGTCGGTCGGGGCGGTTGGTTCTGTCGGTAACGGTGGTATAACAGTCGGTAGTTGTCTTACATCAGTGCTTGACGCGTTTTCCTGATGTTCAAAGAGTCTGGCTTTGAATCTGTTTCGTGAGTCTGATAGGGTACCTTGTGGATCCCTATATACATCACAAGTTTCCCTAACGAAAACTTCGGGCGGCATTCGGTATGGCCACGTCATAGGAGAAGCAGTAATTTCAGGTGAAGGCTGTATTTGGTTTGGTATCGGTAAGGGGCTACGGTGCGGTAGGAAGTCTGTGTTTTCTTCCATGTTTCGGATAAATCGGTACAGCGTAAGAAAATAACAAAAGAGTCCCTGGACCCTTAAATTTAAACAAAAGAAAAGAGTCCCTGCTCGGGCGCCAAAATTATGCGACGCCCTTTCTCAGGTCCGCTGATACTTAATTAATTCGTTGAGTCTCGGGCGCCACCCTTTGATATTTATAAAGCGACAAAGGGACCGCTATTGCCTACAAGGTAGCTTTTAAACAGAGGAGAAATATTCCAGGGATTTTTAGATTAAAACACCAGGAGTAAGGAACAATAATAGGGTGTTTATTAAACTACGGTACAACAACATCCCAAACATCTGCTAATACTGCGACTGTTAGTGACTCTCTATAACTACATACGAACACATCCTAAAACTATGCAATTAATAACAGCGAGAGGGGGGGGAGCAACAGTTAGTTACTTAGTAGACGGAATTCTGATGAACCAGGGAAAACGGGAGGTTTCGGTAATA
This sequence comes from Taphrorychus bicolor, assembly GCA_951812265.1. Taxonomy (NCBI): domain Eukaryota; kingdom Metazoa; phylum Arthropoda; class Insecta; order Coleoptera; family Curculionidae; genus Taphrorychus; species Taphrorychus bicolor. The sequence goes on from OX638298.1 coordinate 19,774,568, forward strand.
AACCAGTACACTCTGTACTGGATCGGTCGGGGTCGGAAACTTCAATATTGCGTACAAGCAGTAACAACAATATGAAACGGTAACGGAGCTTTGGGACCACTGGAAACTGGGGTTTCGGTAATAAACCAGTACACTCTGCACTGGATCGGTCGGGGTCGGAAACTTCAATATTGCGTACAAGCAGTAACAACAATATGAAACCGTAACGGAGCTTTGGGACCACTGGAAACTGGGGTTTCGGAGGAAGCGTACTTTATAATTCGGAATCGGATATAGTCGGTTTCGGTTTATTCACATCCAGCCTGGCTTTGAAGTTCGGTGCTACGGGAAGCCCAGGATGTAAAACAGGTCGGTGACGGAATCGGTCCCAAATCGGTTTCGAAAGAAGCGGTACGGTGAGCGGTGTGTTAGCGATTTTCCCGGGTTACATATGAACGCACCCTGTGAGGAACAAAATGAACGCGGCCAGAATCAGCATGGCACCTGCGTCATTTGAACGTCACAAGTACTCCGGTGGAGCGCGACAACTCCAACTACACCGGGAAATCACAAATCCACCCCTCTTGCGTCGTAAGACCCTAGCGGCCTAGCATGACGTCAGGAGCCGAAACGTGAAGCAGCAACGTCGGCCCCTAGGTCAGATATTCGGTACTAACTCATTGAGTCCTCCCATTTGATCGACCGTCCACGACCCAAAACATTCGAATTATTTTACTAGTCTTAATAAATTCTGTCCGCTTGTTAAGCGCGACAAACAGGTGGCGCCATCTATGGGCGCACTCGCGGACCTACGGCCGTTTTGGCCATTGCCTTTGCTTTTACATGGGGAATTCCCATTTTTTATTTAAATAAAAGGTGTTGTAATGAGTTGGGTGATGAAATATAAAGAAAATGTTAATTGTGACGTCATTACCTGTGAGTTAGGGAAAAACTTCGTTACAATAATTTGTTATTTATATGATTGCTTTTGTAAAACTTGAGAGAAAAAATCCAAATATTACAAGGAACTTTCATGGATACTCTAGGTCAATACAAAAAACATGACATGACAAAAACTTCATTCGAATGATTTTTTTTATGGCAAATAACTCAATTCTGAAAGTGCCTAAAAATCGACCACCTTTCGATGGTTTCGGGCTGCGAAAATACTGCAGCTACACATTTACTGGTTCAATCGTTCCAAAGTTACCGGTGTCTGTTGAACAAAGTGTTAAAAATGGAGGAGAAATACGTAAAAAAACACACCCTCTTTGGCCCTTCAAAAAAAAAAATAGGTCCAAAAGTGAACTTTTTAAGAATGACTGTCAAAATTCGACCCTAAAGGGCCTATTCAAAAAATATGTTCATTACATCTTACCTCAAACGACTTCTGTTCCAGTGCCCGGGTGGTCCTTCCGCGCCACTACCACTAACGGCGGACGGCGGATGGTTGAAACTGTAACCCGCTAAAGGCATCGCAACAGGCGCACTCATTATCATGTCTGGATTAGGCGAAATGGCTGGGCTGAGGCCTGGTTGTGTTAGCCCAAACCCGAAGGGCCCGTAGCCCGGAGGAGGAACGGTAGGATTGAATTCCGGCGGGACCGGCGGTGGAGTTAAATCTGCCTGAGGAGCAGCCGCCACTGAGTGTCTTGGCTGATGGTGGTGAATATGCCTAGACAGTGTGCGGTGGGTGTCCATGAGCTTACAGACTCGTGTCTGTAATGTGTTACACTGGTTCATGGTACGCTCGTATCTGCGATGTCTTTCCGCGCTGTCTTCGAGCTTTCGCTTGCCCGACGATTTGTTGCCACGGCGAGCTGCGCGCTCTTCCTCGTCATCCGAAAATTCAACTAAATCTATTGGTTGTTCTTGGTCATTCAGCCAGGAGGCGTCGGTGCCCTTTAACCTAAAATTCAACGTATCAACTACTCTCATCACCCAGATAAAACATCTAAACTAGTCAACATAAATTCGGCACAAGCAAATTTTCGTGTCATTTTCAATCAGTTTTAACTCACATTATCTTTATTATATAGGGTGTAAAACAAACTGGTGCAAAAATTGCAAACCTTTGATGTTTTGCTTTTCGCAATAAACTTTTTTTATTAAAGCATTCTGAATTTTTATACAGAGCGAAAGGGAAAATGTGTGAAATTCTAGTTTCTATTTTGTTGACACATTGTCAGCGGATTGTTTCCCATTCAATGAATTTTAAAATAAGTGCAGTTTTTTTTAGAATACAAGCATGCAAAAAATATGATACCATTGTTGTTGACGCTCGTGATTTATAATAGCAATATTGAATAAAATAACCATTCTAGAGGTAAAGGAAAATTCAGTCCAATATTATTCTTTCCTTAATTCTCTACAGTTTAACACATAAAAATATGCTATTTTATGTGGTTTAATCTACTTTGTACTAAAAATAGTGGGCGTGGATTATCGGCCAAGCGGAGCGACATTGGAGGTTGGACCTTCGCGTCTCGCGGCCTATCCGGGCGCTGCGGCATTATTACACACTGGGACTGTCACGAGTGATTTATTGCTCTATTTATTTAGAACGCAGTTATTTTTTTTGGGTATTTACGACCTTTTTTTGTGTCTCTTATCAATTTTTTTTCTAAGAATGTGCTAGGCTTTTCTATATTTTTAGGATTTTTAGCGCCGCCGTTAGAGTAGTCTTATTTAATCGAGCTATAAGTAAGCTAAAGTACCAAACGATAATAGAAGGCTATAAAGCTTAAGTAGTGAGTTATTTCGTAGTAGAATTGTACTTGTGTGCATTAGTGGGATAAATAAATAGTGTGTTCGTTTTAAATCGTTACACTGGAATTATTGAACCCTGAGTTTGCAACAATTGGGGTCAGAAGTGCGATTCCAGTGGGAATTTGAGGACTAATATTACTGAACTGTAAGTGAGTGCTTCATTGCCGGACATTTCGTGTTTATGCCAGTGACTAGAAGCCAGCATCAACGATGGAGGATCAACTTGCCCCCCTGCTCTCTCTTACGCAACAACAGAGGGAAGAGCAGGAAAAACGTTAGAACGAACAAAAAGAAGAGCAGGAAAGACGTTATCTACAACAGAAGGAAGAGCAGGAAAAACGTTATAACGAACAAAAAGAAAAGCAGAAAAAACATTATCTAGAACAAAAAGAGGAACAAGAAAGACGAGATCGAGTACAGGACCGACGTTATCTACAACAAAAGGAAGAGCAAGAAAGACGTTATCTAGAACAGAAGGAAGAGCAGGAAAAACGTGATCAACTACAGGAGCGACGTCATCAACAATTCAAAGAAGAATTAGTGAACCATCTCGCAGCTAGTGAGCAACAATTGGAAGAAAGAATAATGCAATCCGTTAACGAAGGACTCGAAGCTGTCAACCAGTAAGTTATCTTTCTGGTTGACAGCTTTCTGGAGCTAGAAAGGAAATTCCGGGAACAACTTGAGGACGACAACGTGTCTACAGAGAGTTTTAGCACAGCAAACGCTAAAATTAAGCCTCCCGATTATGACGGTACTACGGCCTGCGAAATTTATAAAACCCAATTTGAGGTAGCTGCAAAAGCTAATGGCTGGTCCGAGCCCCAAAGCTACATCATTAGTGGTAGCACTTCGTGGAAAAGCGGCTGAGTTACTCCAATCTCTGTCGGCAGCGGATCAAAGTAATTATGCAGCTTTAGTACACTCTCTGCAACTACGATTTGGAAATGAGCACAAAGAAATCGTGCTCCAGGCCCAGCTGAGGATGAGACAGCAAAAGTCAGGTGAATCCTTGGAAGAATTTGCGGCGGACATAGACAGACTAATTCACCTGGCATACCCATCAGCCCCTGAATGTTTTCAAACGCAATTTGCTGGCGAAAAGTTCATTGAGGGAGTTCACGATAGTGACATGAGATACCACTGACGTCTAGTAAGGCCCAGGAATATCAGCGAGGCACTAGTTCGGGCCGTGGAATTTGAGGCGTCACGAGTGTCATCTGGTTCTTCTCCACGTGTAAGAATGGCAACTTGCGATGAAGAGGAGAGTGCGTCTATGGCTGAATCCGTGGCCAGTTTACATAAAGCAATGAAGGATATGGCAGTCATTATGCAAGCCCTGCTGGGAAGAACTTCTCGATCAACAGGCAATCGGGGCATGAAATGTTTTAACTGCGGCCAACTGGGTCACGTCAGGAGTAACTGCCTTAATAGGGCAAGTAGTCTGTCGCCGTCGTTTAGAAGACCGAGCGGCAACCAAGACCGTTAAGATCCCCAGGATCAGTCAAATCAATCAGTCCATTCAAGTAAATAATTTGGGTGAATATCCAAATTGAACATCGACCAGGAAGGTCTCACGGAAATGTCGATGCATTGTCTAGACTCTAGACGGCCTTGTAAAGAAGATTGTCGGCATTGTCAAAGAACTGAGCAGCGTGAGGGACTGCCTTCTGTAAGGAGAACGTCGGTGGAAATAAACGATGGCTGGACCACACAGACGCTTCGAGACAAACAAATGAATGATGTAGATATTGGACCCATACTCTTGGCAAAGACTGACGACAAGAGACCAGAGTGGCAAGAAATTGCTGGTAAAAGTCCAAACCTGAAGGCGCTATGGGCCCAGTGGCACTCTCTTAGAATAGAAAATGGATTACTGAAGAGAACGTGGGAGAGTCCGGATGGCAAGACCGCAGTCAGTTGGTTGTTCCTGGTAGCAGAAAATCGGATGTACCACAAGAAATGCACGACGGAACCACTGGAGGACATTTTGGGGGCAATAAAACTTTGGTCAAAATTAAAGAGCGGTTCTACTGGGTGAATTATCATGAAGACGTCGAATCTTGGTGCCGCAAGTGTGAAGTTTGTTGTGCCACAAAAGGACCTCGAACAAGATCACGGGGCCGAATGGTGCACTGTAGGTGCTCCATTCGAGAGGGTAGCAATTGATGTCGCGGGACCATTTCCTCAGACTGAGTCAGGCAACAAATACATCTTGGTCGCCATGGATTATTTCACTAAATGGCCTGAAGTGTACGCCCTGCCTAATCAGGAAACAACGACTTTGGCAACGGTGCTATTAAATGAAATGTTCTGGAGATTTGGAGTTCCTCTCGAACTTCATTCTGATCAGGACCGAAACTTTGAATCGGCTGTGTTCCAGAAGGTCATGGAACTTCTCGGAATTCGCAAGACCAGGACAACTTCTTTGCATCCAGTCGGATGGGATAGTGTGCGACGCCCTTTCTCAGGTCCGCTGATACTTAATTAATTCGTTGAGTCTCGGGCGCCACCCTTTGATATTTATAAAGCGACAAAGGGACCGCTATTGCCTACAAGGTAGCTTTTAAACAGAGGAGAAATATTCCAGGGATTTTTAGATTAAAACACCAGGAGTAAGGAACAATAATAGGGTGTCTATTAAACTACGGTACAACAACATCCAAACACCTACTAGTACTACGACTGTTAGTGACTCTCTATAACTACATACGAACACATCCTAAAACTATGCAATTAATAACAGCGAGAGGGGGGAGCAACAGTTAGTTACTTAGTAGACGGAATTCTGATGAACCAGGGAAAACGGGAGGTTTCGGTAATAAACCAGTACACTCTGTACGGGATTGGTCGGGGTCGGAAACTTTAATATTGTGTACAAGCAGTAACAACAATATGAAACGGTAACGGAGCTTTGGGACCACTGGGAACTGGGGTTTCGGTAATAAACCAGTACACTCTGTACTGGATCGGTCGGGGTCGGAAACTTCAATATTGCGTACAAGCAGTAACAACAATATGAAACGGTAACGGAGCTTTGGGACCACTGGGAACTGGGGTTTCGGTAATAAACCAGTACACTCTGTACTGGATCGGTCGGGGTCGGAAACTTCAATATTGCGTACAAGCAGTAACAACAATATGAAACGGTAACGGAGCTTTGGGACCACTGGGAATTGGGGTTTCGGAGGGAGCGTACTTTATAATTCGGAATCGGATATAGTCGGTTTCGGTTTATTCACATCCAGCCTGGCTTTGAAGATCGGTGCTACGGGAAGCCCAGGATGTAAAACAGGTCGGTGACGGAATCGGTAATAGGTCCCAAGTCGGATTCGAAAGAAGCGGTACGGTGAGCGGTGTGTTAGCGATTTTCCCGGGTTACATATGAACGCACCCTGTGAGGAACAAAATGAACGCGGCCAGAATCAGCATGGCACCTGCGTCATTTGAACGTCACAAGTACTCCGGTGGAGCGCGACAACTCCAACTACACCGGGAAATCACAAATCCACCCCTCTTGTGTCGCAAGACCCTAGCGGCCTAGCATGACGTCATGAGCCGAAACGTGAAGCAGCAACGTCGGCCCCCTAGGTCAGATATCCGGTACTAACTCATTGAGTCCTCCCATTTGATCGACCGTCCACGACCCCAAACCCTTCGAATCATTTTACTAGTCTTTATAAATTCTGTCGGCTTGTTAAGCGCGACTAACAGGTGGCGCCATCTATGGGCGCACTCGCGGACCTACGGCCGTTTTGGCCATTGCCTTAGCTTTTATATGGGGAATTCCCGTTTTTTATTTAAATAAAAGGTGTTGTAATGAGTTGGGTGATGAAATATAAAGAAAATGTTAATTGGGACGTCATTACCTGTGAGTTAGGGAAAAACTTCGTTACAAGTGGAGAGATTTAATCGGACCATGGAACATTACCTGTCTAAAATGGTGGCAGATCTTCAGCATGATTGAGACCAACATCTACCTCTCATGTTGATGGCATATCGAGGCTCTATGCATGAAGCCACTGGTTATACACCGGCGAAAGTGATGTTCGGAAGGGAAATGAGGCTTCCTGCTTATTAAGAGGATTTCATATACGTTTTGCGTCCTTTAATCAGGTCGATAGAAGTGAAAATAGAGGGTGTAGTACAGAAATAACTACTTCACATTTGTAAAAGAGCCAACGTTTCGACCTTTATTGAGGTCTTCCTCAGGGCTAAAATAAAATTACATACATATAGCAAATACACAGTTACAAGTGCCTACAAACACAGATAATTTAGTTATAAAAAAAAATCAGGCATAAGAACATGACTAAAATTGAGTTATAAAAATCAGACAAGACAACATGACTAAAATTAACACTACATAATCACATTTATAAATCGTGCATCTCAAATAGCTGCGGTACCCAGCTTACCTTTTTCAATATGCGAAGTTTGTCAACTAGGAACAACATTCCACTGAATATAAAACATCTCCAGTTTCACGAAAAAAACGAGCAAACGAGCACCATATAGGACGACACACACATTAGCGATGGCTAAGCTACAGCGGTTGAAATTTGGTCTTTCAATGAGCAAATGAAATGAACCGGCAGGTGATAAATATCTAGTTTGCAAATTTTTGTTTCCTCTTTTTCCCTAAATTTATTGTTTTTTTTTTGCCGACACTAAGCATGAGAGCATAAGCAACCAGGGATCGATAACCCAAGATGCCCTTTTTTGTTCTTGTTCTTCAGCTTTTTTTTAAATGTTGTAACAGGTTGCAATATAAAACACTAAAATTTTGTGTATCCGCTCTATCATTTACTGTATTGTTTATGTAAATATGGATAATTTCGCTTGCGATAATTCTTTTCGCGATCGAGAATGGAGACATTCGCAAAGTCAAAATCGTGGTTTAACTGGAAATGATGCTGCGCTAAGGCGGTTCTTCTCTCTCTAGCACAGCATCATTTCCAGACAAACCACGATTTTGACTTTGCAAATGTCCCCATTCTCGATCGCGAAAAGAATTATCGCAAGCGAACAATAAGCGAAATGATCCATATTTACATAAACAATACAGTAAATGATAGAGCGGATACACAAAATTTGAGTGTTTTATATTGCAACCTGTTAGATTTAAAAAAAAGCTGAAGAACAAGAAGAGAAAAAGGGCATCTTGGTTTATCGATCCCTGGTTGCTTATGCTCTCATGCTTAGTGTCAGCAAAAAAAAACACAATAAATTTAGGGAAAAAGAGGAAAAAAAAATTCGCAAACTAAATATTTATCACCTGCCGGTTCATTCCGTACATTTCGTTTGCCCATTGAAAGACCAAATTTCAACCGAGCTGTAGCTCAGCCATCGCTAATGTGTGTGTCGTCCTATATGGTGCTCGTTTGCTCGTTTTTTCGTGAAACTGGAGATGTTTTATATTCAGTGGAATGTTGTTCCTAGTTGACAAACTTCGCATATTGAAAAAGGTAAGCTGGGTACCGCAGCTATTTGAGATGCACGATTTATAATTGTGATTATGTGTGTTAATTTTAGTCATGTTGTCTTGTCAGATTTTTGTAACTCAATTTTAGTCATGTTCTTATGTCTGATTTTTTTTATAACTAAATTATCTGTGTTTATAGGCACTTGTAACTGTGTATTTGCTATATGTACGTACTTTTATTTTAGTCCTGAAAAAGACCTCAATAAAGGTCGAAACGTTGGCTCTTTCACAAATGTGAAGTAGTTATTTCAGTCCTACACCCGCTATTTTCACTTCTATTAAGAGGAATAATGACGTGGTGTATAGGATTCAGCGGACCCCCAGGTCAAAGATGAAGGTTGTTCATCTGGATCGATTAGGAGTGTTACGGTGAGCGTTACGCTCCGCGACAAAAGGGCTAGAACCTTCGCGTCGTCCGGGCGCTTCAGCATGGGACTGTCACGAGTGATTTATTGCTCTGTTTATGGGTGTTTGTCTGAGGTGAAATTATGGCAAATGGAAAAACTGGTTTGGTGATGTTAATATGAATGAATGTGTGTCTTCATTCATATTAACATTCAAATAAAGTTGTGGGATAATAAATATATTATTATTATTATTATTATTATTATTATTATTATTATTATTACTATTAATGAATGCTGAGAGATACTGCAATAGATGCAAAAGCTATAAGTTTTTAAGAAGTTTTGAGAGAAAGAAATATTGTACCAATGAATTGACCTGCAAGATCACTTGATATTAATGTAATTGAACACGTGTAGAGTTACATGAAAATAAACCTGGATGAAGGCGAGCTGGAGTATAGCGACTTGAATAAAATGATGAATGGTATTCGGGCCGAGTCGGAAGCTATTCTCCGAGATTTCCTAACAAACTTGGTGAGCAGTATACCAAGGCAAATGAGAGTGATCGTGTCCGTGGTTAACCTACGAGATATTAGATCTTATATGAGATAGTTTTTTCATGAATGATAGAATTGTATTGTTTTTAGTTTTAAGATTAAATATGTTTTTGTTTTTTTTTTAGTGTTTTCTACTTTAAGACGTACCCATTACAATAGTTCTCAATGATACTTTATTTCTGCACGACTTACTTAAAACAATATGTATAGGTGGTATGCAGTAGGTCCTTTAATGGTATACTATCATAATTTTGTCAAGTCACTACCTGTAATTCAGTAGTCACTTTTGGGAAACTCTCCTGATGAGAAACAATTTGCAGATAATGCTGTCGATCCAAAGAATAATAATCCGTCAACTTGTTTGCGAATTACGACGATTTGAAAAAACTACTAACGACAATTTCGAAAATATTTCTGGCCTTCTGTATAAGTTCTAATGTCTTTATGACAAAAAATTAAAACACGTCTAGAGATATTGATGTCGGCTATCTGCGACGGCATCGCTTAAGTTCCCTTTTCCTCTGCAGGGGTTATTTTATTCAATATAGTTATATGTAAGGCACAATAATGGTATTGTTACGTTGAGCGGGCGCTGGGAGGCGGAGCGACATTGGAGGTTGCACGTTCGCGGCCTATCCGGGAGCTGCGGCGTGGGAACTGTCACGAGTGATTTATTGCTGTTTATTTAGGACACAGTTATTTACGACCTTTTTTATGTCTCTTAGCAATCATTTTTAAACGATAATAGAAGGCTATAAAGTGTTAAGTAGTGAGCTATTTAGTAGTCGAATTGTACTTGTGTGTATTTGTGGGATAAATAAATAGTGTCTTCGTCTTAAATCACTACACTGGAATTATTGAACCCTGAGTTCAGAACAGTATCATATTTTCTATGAAAGAAAACACATTAAAATTTATTAACGCGTTGCCGAACTACGACCATTTAAAAATATGAACAACAAGAATTTCACACATTTTACCATGCGCTCTGTATAGAAATTCAGAGTGGAAGGACAAAAAAATATTGCCAAATGGCAAAACACCAAAACTTTGCAATTTTTGCACCAATTTGTATCACACCCTATATAATAAAGATAATGTCAGTTTTTTTTAATTACCCGTTATCTTAATCTAGAGTAAATGAGGTTTCAGACCACGCAAATCGTATTTATAACAATTCATTGATTAAAAGATTACGGCTAGTTGAAAATGACACGAAAAAATGCCAGACATAAAAATGCAGCAAGAAAGATGCTTGTGCCAGACATAAAAATGTTAACCAGTTTATTTTTGTACTACTTTTTAAAAACCGATTTTTTTAAAGACGCGTTAGAAAAGCATCAAATATTAAAATGCTTTTAACACTCACTGAAATGTTTTATTTCTCCCACAACAATTGTATAAATAAAATTCTTCTCCCAAATAACAAAAACTAAATTCAGCCTCAGCACTAAGCCATGCAATCAATGTCGCTTCCTACTACAAAGCAACAAAAGCACATATTACCGCACACCTTAGCAGCATCAACTATTAGCTTAGCAATACTTACTTAAGGAGTTCTTTCACAAAGACAAACTTGGTGAATTCTTCACTTTTCGGAGCGGCAAACACGTCCATTCCAGATTTAACACCAGACACCTTCACTTCATCTTCGTTATTAAATCTGACGCAATAAATTGGCTCTGAGACCGGACCCAGGACGTCGTAAATTGGACCCAAGGGCTTCTTTTTTTTCTGCGTACCGTCGTTTATAAAAAGCATTGTATCTATATCGAATGCTGGCGTATTTGGCATGGTGGTTATAGTGACTAAAATATGTAAAAATTTGCTATAATTTACTTAACCTGTAGTTATTATAATAATCAAAATATACAACAACAAATAAGACTGTACTTACCACAATCTATAATAATAGCAGAAACTCGTCCTATATGCGTAAACTCTACATCAGAATTAATAGTTAGTTGAGATAAATCTGGAATGGGAGGCAAAATATCATCATTCCCAATTTTGTTTTGGGCCTTTTTCACAGCTCCTTTATTTGGACCTTCACGCCTACATAAACACCAAATTTTGTGTAAACCAGGAATTGCGTTAGGAAAATATTTGGGCCTACCTATCACCATTGCCTCCTGTAATGATCACAGAACCAGAATCATCATCTGAGTGATCGAATACCCCAACGGAACTATCGCTATCACTCTCTGACGACAACGTACATGCAGTAGAATCACTCTCAGAATCACTAGAAGAACCATTGCTTGATTCTGAAGTGTCATCTAATGGCTGTCGTATTGATCCAGATTTAGCACTTTTATTAGTTTTGGTCTTGGATTTTGAAGGTTTTACCGCGGAAGTAGATTCATTTTTATTTTCAGCGTCACTTCCCTATCGAAACATTGTTATACACATTTGCACTCAAATAACATTTTAGCGCTAAACACCAAACTAATTTAGTTCCAATGGTTATTTCTTACATATTTAGAATTAAAAAAAATGTTTAAAAAAGTAAATATAAAGGACCTAATGCACTTACCTCACTGTCACTGCTTCCATCATACAGAAGAAGATTTTTTAATGAATCAGACTCTTGTTTAATCTCCACTTTAGATGGGATTGGAGATTTATAACTCTTTTTTGGAGTTGTATCTTCTTCAGATATATTCAGTTGCCTGACTTCTTGTTGAATTACACTAATTTCTGAGTCTGAAGGTTGTGGTTGATATATAGTTGAATTTTCTGAAAAAAAAAACACAGGTACTTGAACTTGAAACTTCATTGTAAGAGCATGTAGGTACCACATCGTCATCACACTTTTTATTTAATTTTTACAGGGTTATTCTAACTTGCTTATCATTGGAAACTCATAAACCTTAAGAGATACAGATTTGGTGAAATTGGGGCAAAATTGCGCATTTGATTGCAAATCGTAATGATACTTTAAAATCACTAAATTGACTGCTTCTGAACAAAAAACTAAAATTTGAAAAAATGGTTTTTGGTTTTGAATTTATTTTGATTGATTCCAAATGAGTGGACCCGCGTGGAGGGGGGGCGTGCACCGCGACATACAAGATCTATTGCGCCTCAATATAAATTTTAAATTCATTGTTGTAATTAGCGTCCTTAAGTTGTAAGTTGTTGGCGAAGTTAGCAGGATTAGGACAAATAATGCACCTCTTCTTTATTCGAAAATGGCCGACGTTTCGACTATTTATTTAGTCTTCATCAGGGCTAAAACCCAATAGGTTAAATGGTAACAAATCGCTGGGCCCAACATAAAATTATAAATACTGTTTGTTCAATTATGGAACGTAAATTCCTATACATCAATTACATCTATAAAATTTTAAAAATTTGTTGAAAAATTTTTTTAAACAAAAAAGAAATAAAAAATATGAAATATACAGACTAATTGTAGACAACTACAAGAATTAACACTTAACAATTACCGACAGTATCAAGTAACCAGTACACATTGAGGCGTACATGACTGACGACTGACTACCCTCTCTAAGTGAGAATAGGTAAGTTCTTTCATCCGTTATTGGGTTTTAGCCCTGATGAAGACTAAATAAATAGTCGAAACGTCGGCCATTTTCGAATAAAGAAGAGGTGCATTATTTGTCCTAATCCCGCTAACTTCACCAACAATCAATTTTAAAGTTCACTCAGAAGACCCAGTCCTTCTTGAAAGTCCATTATCTTCTTGAGTGAGATTTTGTGGAAGTTCGGTGGTCGGATTGTATTCTTCCGAAGTTCTGAAATCTAAGTCTTTCAGCTGCAGGACATTCACTCAGGGTGTGTTCTCATCATCGCCCATGCATAGTCTGCATTCGGCATTGTCTGCCAGGCCTATCCTATGCATGTGGTCTTTTTAATGACAGTGCCCAGTTTATAAGCCGATAGCGGCTTTGAGCTGTTGCCTGTCGAGGTTTAATAAGTCTTTCGTGCTTTTTTCACAGGGTCCTTGTATGAACACCTTTAAGTGGACAAGGCCCAAGCCCGGGCTGTCTATCCAATAACGTTCGGTCTGTTCTTCCGTCATCTCGATACCTTTCTCGCGATACTCAAGCCCGGTTCAGGACCTATGAGGGTGGCACTCGCCGCTCCCCTTGCAAGAGAATCGGCGATTTCATTGTCCTCAAGGCCTTTGTGACGTGGAATCTAGACTAAGGTTAGCATATTATGTTTCCCAATGTGGTTCAGTATGTTTCGAACTCCCCAGATATTTCTTGAAGAGATCCTGCTGGAGTCAAGTGCTTTGAGTACCGCTTGACTGTCCGATTATATTTTGATTTTTGGTTTGTCCAGTTTTAATTGCTTATCGACCTGGCAGATATTTCAATGGCATAAAGCTCCGCCTGAAATATTGTTGCGTGCTTTCCCAGACTCTCCTGGAGTTTGTATCCCTGTCCACTGCCATACGCCCCAGCTCCTACTCCCTCGGGAGTTTTAGAGCCATCCGTGTACCGGGAGTGGTGCCCGCTCAGAAGCCTTACTTTATTCTGGTTCCACTCCTCCTTTGTAGGGAAGTTTACCTTGTAGGCTGAATAAGGCTACGTGACAGGTGAATTCAGCATGCAGTGGTCTTGGTTCCAATGTAACCTCCCCACCCTGTGTGTTGTGGAGTCTGCATATACTCCACTTGGCTTCCCTCTTTACCAGACTGTATGGAGTGGGATTAGCTCGAGAAGTCTTTCCATAGCCAATGTTGAAGTGGTGTCAAATGCCCCAGTGATGGCCAGGTAGGCTTGATGCTGAAATTTACTCGGTTTGCACCTCGCACGTCTTCCGCCCTTGGAATGCCAGACAATGGCTCCATACGTGATCATTGGTTTAATGACCGTCACATACAGCCAGTGCATTAATTTTGGTTTTAATCCCCACTATACAGCAGTACCTTTTGCATGTCCACAAGGACAATTTAGCTCTGCTGATAATTCTTTCCATATGTGCATTCCACTTTAGTGCCTTATCTAGTATTACACCCAGATATTTCACCTCTCGTGCAAATGGAATGGTTTTACCCAGCATAGAGGGTGGTGTTAATAATCTCCTGGAGAACTGCTGTTATGCATCCTCCATGATAGGGCCATGACAAGGTCATCGGCATACGCCTGAGCATCCACATCCACAGTTCAACCACACCAAGCAGGTCATTCACCAGTACGGACCACAGAAGAAGTGATAGAACTGCCCCCTGGCGGCTCTGAAGCAAACTGTTCTGAAGGGCTGTGATGATTACCCTGCTGTTCAGCATGCTGCGCGTCCAGTTTTGAATAGGGTGCTTTACCCCTCTAGCTTGAATTTATTTGAAGCACTATTATAAAACAAAATTCACTCTCCTGTGAGTACTTTTCTGCTCAATAAGACAGTACTATTCAACTTGTAGTCCGACGTATCGAGTTTTCTGGGGCATCATCAACTTTAGTTTTTCACATGACTTTTAAATCTTAAAAATTGGAAGCCTTCTTTGTTACAAATAGAATGATACGGATCACCTATGATTTTGGTTAGAGTTTATGTCATTTTTAACGATTTATTTATTTTACGCAGAGTAGGTATATGGGTTATTCAAATTCATTAAATTAAGCATAAATTGGGACAAATATACCAATATTAATACTCAACAAGACATTGCTTTTAAATTTACAAAAATCCAACCACTTACAGAAATATTTAAAAAAGAATCAGAATTTGCTATAATTGATTTTATTTTTTTTTTCTGAATTTATTTGAAGAAATTTTACTTTCTCATTTGCACTTCTATTTTCTATATCTCTTATGGTTTATGAGATCATGAGCGGCAAATTTGAAAAACCCTACACAGTTTTTTTTCTGGGTTACCAAATATCTAAGTTTACCTTAGTTTTTTTTTCTATTACATAAAGAATTTTCTGAATCTCACATCAAGAACTGATATTTAAAGAAATTCGTAATACCAACTAATAAAATGTTTAATTATATATACAGTTGGATCGCTAAAGAATGCCGGTGTGACGTCAATGCGAGGTTATAAATTTCATATGAATTAAATCAAAGTTTTCTGGGTTGAGTTTCAAGTTATGTTAACCTATAAACGAGTGTGATTCCAATCCCGCATTATCTGTATTCTGGACTCAGTTTAAATAAACGGAAAATGGTATTATGGATATTGCTTATGAATAAAACAAATAATACAAAAATAAATATAATTAAGCTCTTCCTGTAAAAGTTAAACGGGCTTTAACCCTTAATTTTTACTTTTATGTTCTATCTAAATATACAAGACATGGGAACCGTCCTTGCGAAGGGATACTAATGAGTAGAACTGCAGGACCTACTAAAAAAACCCCATTCCTCACCTTTCGCTTTATTAGACATAAACACTGGAGATTCGGATAGTGCAATGTCGATTCGTGAGGGGCCCTCCAGTGGTAAATAATGGTTGTCACGTAAACGTAAAAGATAACGGTCCCACTGGTAAGGCATGCTAGTAAGGTTCATATCATATAATCCGCATGTCCGCTATGGTTTTCTTCAATGTTTTGGAGATGATTTTGTAAAAAACTGTCGTAAAAGAGCTTTTGACTCCAATAATCTTTCCTTTTTTTTAACTCTTGTACTAGCTCGCATTGGAACACTTTCCTCTGTCTATAAAGATTGTTTTAAGCATATCGTGCATTAGCACTGTTTTTTCTAGTTGAAATTTTAATAATAATAATAATAATAATAATAATATCCTTTTTTTATCAAGCGGACTAAAAGTACGTCATTGGTTCTCTCCATACGCACACCTAAAGTGGGCGTTCTAATCCTGAGAGCAAAAAAGTAGCAAAAAAGTCCTAGGCAGTAAAAGTAAAGTCAAATGTCACCGCTACTGTCATGGTGGCGCATATATAAACCATCTTAGTGCCATCTTTACATGTTTGTTAAAAAAACAAAGGATAGGAATACTCTCAGAGCGCTCGAGAGCACCACCCGAAACCGTTTTTAGTCGAAATCGCATGGGTTCTCGAATTCTGTTAAATGTCGTTGGTTGTCACGCGTATCATCTTATTTATCTGTCAATGTCATTTTTATTAATTTAGTATTAATAATAATTCTTATATAAATTTTTAGTTTACCATAATTCACCTAAACCACCTAAACCATTGGTTATGATTTAATACCATTAAAACCATTGAATATTGAAAACCACCGTTCTAACCACCCGCTTAAAGAAAATGAGAGAAAATTGCAACACTGAATCACTCTGATATAGAATTTCCTGCATACTTGAAAAAAAAATAGTATATGTTACTCGGAGTAAAACGTCTTTTTGTGCTTCGCCCAGTTGCAGGCCTCAGCTTCGTTTCGGCCGTCAATCTCTGGGCTCAGCACGAAAAGACCCACTTTTACTCCTAGTGACATAATCTACTATTATTGGCAGCAAAATGATGAAACATCACAAAGCAACGTCAAAACAAAAAAAGAAACAAAAAGAAAGTTAAAAGGGCAAAAGACGCCCGATCAAACAGTATAAAATGGCAGTGGGTATCGAAGTATACAAAGTATATAAAGTAAGCCCATAATGGGTAACAATCAATAATAAAATAAAATAAAATAAAGTGACAGACAAGCATCAATAAAAAATCTACTCTACAAAGTTAAATGAATAGGCTGTTTATTTGCTGCAGGGGCAACATTCCCTTTAATAAAGGCTTCTGTTATCTCATCACACTTATTTGCGAAGTTGGTTGCCAGATGATTATTATTTTTCCTTCATTACTTTTTCAAGAGGTCCCAAAGGCTTGTTCAGATTCTGTCAAAAATTTGGCCCTGTCGAGTTTGTGTGGGTTATAACAGTAATCATACCTCTTTCTGGTTTCTAGGCACTGTTCTAGGTCTTAAAATTTTTGTTGTGTGGGTTGATAGTATTGCACGCTTTTAGAGCCTTTGCGCCCTTCAGGTACTCCAACCTTATTTATACATGCAACCTCGTAGTTATCGCATATGAAGTGAAAGACTTTTACTTCATACTGTATCATTTAGAACACTTTTACGTACTTGATTTTAATCCGGTATATAGCTTTATACAGGATTGGATATCGTAAAGAAACTATTACAGTATTGAGTACCGGCACATCTTCAACAAATCCATTGTATCCATGGTACAGGTACCGGTACAGGATACCGTAATGAAACTTTTTGTCAGATTGGCGGCTTTGTCAAAAATATATTCGCCGAGCATAAAATTATTTTTTTCCTAAGCTTTTAATAAGTATGAAGTAAAATGTTGTACATCATACGTCCGGTAACGTGTTACAGTAGTCGTTTCGAAATTCCAGACTCGGCTAGCGCCTCGTCCCCAAACATCTTACTCCTACTGTAAAACTATATTTACCGGACTTATAACGTAAATAACTATTACATTTGCTACCTGGCACTATAGCAATGGGCAATGACTGCTGTTATTGACATCGCCTTTAGCTGGTAATGCTTTCTGGGCCTGGGTTCATGGGCCTGATCCGTTCTAGTATCATCTGCCTCTATCCTCCATGGATATCTGTATTTCACAATCCTTAGTATCAACAGTTTCTTTTACCTCTAATTTCCCAACTCTTCATTCGCAATTAGATTAATTTTGGGCCCTCTTTATTTAGACATCAGTATTTTCGTAATTCCGAGGTTCTAAAAAGTAGTTCTAGGATTAAGAACCACTTCTATAATTACTAGATCAACAGCTACACTCTAGAATAAGTATTCATTAATAATTAATGAAAGCAGGATGAAAAATTGTAGATGTTTCTTAGTACCTCTCTCCTCTCTTGAACAGATGAAACTGATTCCAAGAGCTCGTCTTTTTTTCCTCCATTTTGAAAGTACCTGTAGCCTGTAGATATTTAATATATTAAGTTGCTGCGCTTGGAACTTGACGTTTGTTTTTTGGATTATCAAAAAAATCAGGAACCTGCACAATTGATCTACATTAGTTACAATGCAGATCGAAATTGCTCCGTTGCCGTGACTGGAAACATGACCAGAAACTGGCATGTTTACATTGATCAAAGCACTATGTATTCTATGAATTAGGTTGAATATTCTCACCAATAAAAAGGCTATAAAACCCGTCGTCCTGGAAAGAACTGATTTGGATTTTCAATTCACTTTATCAGGGAAAGAACGCAGAAAAATTGAGATTTTAAAAATTAAGGAAAAACACGTCAGACAATATATTATCTGTTGTTTCTTTTCTTATTATCGGGTGTAAAATTGGCAGGCAAATTTAACATACCTGTGCCATAATTTCATCGGATCGGCATTCTTTCAGCGATCCAACTGTGTATACCTATATAATTTAATAACCAAATATAGTGCCCGCTTGCTAAACACGCTAAACACGCCTGCTTGATGCCTGCATCCTGTATATGGCATCTAATAAAACAACAATGAAATAAATTTGGATTTAAGAATTTAAACGCTAATTAGCAATAAGGAAGTGGAAAAACCAAAAACCAAGGGAAACCCCTTATTTATATTTCAACTAATGCTTATTTAACCATCCACACTTGCTGTTTGCTCCTCAGAAAATGAAGCTTGAAATGAGAGTCAGTTTTGTTATACTGTTGGCTGTGATGGTGATTTTTGAGGAGAGTATTAGACCTACTGTAGCACAAAGTATGTAACCCGTGTAATACCTATCTTTTTTTAATAGCCTAGCGTTTAGTTTTTCAGCAATTTTAGGGTTTTCAATTCAGTTTATTTATATCTTTTTAATTCAACTAGCTAGTAACAGTCACTTTGAAATATTTTGTCTTTGTAGCATGCTCAAAACCCAATGAGGTCTACAGTCGCTGTGGAACTGCCTGTGAAGAAACTTGCTCAGGAGCTCCTACAGTATGCATCCAGATCTGTAGAGAAGGGTGCTTTTGTAAACCTGGGTATGTGAGGAACACTAGAAGGGATTGTATCTTAAAATCAGGATGTTGAAGATGCAAAAAACAAAGTTCAGAATTTAAAAGATGAAACTTAAAACTTAACTTTTAAGAGGTATATACAATTTTTTTTTTAATGTGTGTATTTTAATTGACAGTTTTTTCTTGTATCATGTAAAAGAGAAGTACATTCTGCATTATATGCCCCAAAATACAGCTTGTATTTTAAGTCATAATAAGTCTTTTTTCGAAAATGACCATGTTTATCTCGGGCAGATTTGAATCTGCTTTTTCAATCCGATTGAAGAGCCAATAAATGAATCAGATTTTCATCAAAAAAACTTTATTTGGATTGATATATCGGACTAGACGATTCGAAAAAAACGGACAAAAAAGACAGAGAATGCAAATAGAAAGAGAAATACGATGTTTCGTGATGTCATCTGTCAGCTGTCAATGTGTTTGTAGACATTTAAAATTTACTGCAATTTATTTTGCTAGTTAAGTAATATTTTTATTTATGTATTTGCAATGGACAATGTGGTGAGGGCACTTGTTGGCAGGCTCACAGCCATGCTGGTTCTGCTCGACTATACCAGGGCCTTTGATATTATTGATCATGAATTGTTGTGTGCCAAACTGTCATTCCTTAGTTTTGATGATGTCCCCATGAAGTTCATTGAGTCTTAATCGAGGTCTTAATTGACTGGCAGAGTGCAATTTGTCAGCATTGGGGGCGGCAGTGTGTCGCAGTGTAGACCTATTGTATCCTGGGTGCCACAGAGATCTGTTTTATGCCTTTTGTTATTTCTGGTTTATACATCTGACATCTTTAGGGTTGTAACATTTAACACATACAGGCTTATGCTGATGACACGCAGTTGCCTCATGAGTTTGATCAGTCAGAGCCTGAGAGAGAGCTGCTTCACTCTTGTGTGATGATTTGAGCAAAATTATGGAGTACTCAAAAAAACCATAATTTGAAAATTAACTCTGATAAAACACAAGTTCTTTTTTTTTTGTTCTGAGGGGCACTGAGGTGAACTGATCAATCAATTGAAAATAGGTACGGGATATATCACATTAGGTTTCTCTGATCGTATAAAAAATTTGGGAAAGTAAATGGACATAAAATAAAACTGAACTTCCGCGGGCATGTGCAGGTTTTGCTTCAGAAAAGTTCTGCTAGAATGAAGGTGTTGTACTCAAATAGGTATATATTGAACTTTAAGATGAGTAAAAAACTGTGTGAAACACCAGTTTTAGCGATTTAGGTAAAATTATTGTTATTTGGTGTTTTTGGATGTGGCAACTAAAATAGTGCAGTATATGCAGAAAACATGTGGTAGATTTATTTGCCATTTAAGGAAGTTTTATCATGCAAGCAATAGTCTCAAGCGACTTGGTTGGCTGAAATGTGATGTTTTATAAACTTCATTCTCAAATTTCCTTTCAACTTCACCCTTTGAGAGGCTTACATGTATATGTAGTTGCATATATCTCCCAATAAAAGCATTTATTACTATTATAATTATTAAAAAATGATTTTTATATAACTGTTGGATGTAAAAAAGCATGTGTACTTAAATAAAAATTTAGAATATAGAGCTGATGTGCATAACTTAAACTTAAGACATGCAATCCGACATGCAATCAATTTTACAATACCCCAGCACAGAAATGCCTTGTCCCAAAGAAGTTTTTCTAATATTTCTGTGAAGTAATTAATTCACTTGCCCATAAATTCTCAAACTGCAGTGTGAAGCTTCTTAAGTTAGAGTATAAGAAGAATTTGTTAAATGATTGATTCTGATACTAGAGGCAGAATCGGGTTAAGTGGAGGAGTGACCTAAGGCTAAACTGCGCCAGTTCTGTCTCAGGTGTGTGTTGTGCACATGCTCCATCAAAATAATAAACCACATATTTAGTTATTGATTTAAATTTTATATCATCAAAAAAATATTTGTTAGCTCAGATCTCCAATTAGTTTATTAATAACCCAAAACAGATGTTAAATGGCAAGTTTTAAATGTCAATCAATCAATTTAAAATCTCAATACGTCTATCTTGTTTCTTATTTACAATTTTAATTGGATTCAGTATTTCAATCTGGTTTTATTTCAGAATTGACTCCTAATGGTTAATCCACAATGTTTATCTCACCATTTTTGTAGTGGTTTGCTTGACCAGATTGATCAAGCCCATCCAACCTGCCCAAGATGAACCTACTGATTGATGCATAAAATTATCCCATAAGCAGGGGGGGGGGGGGGGGGGCTTGGCAGTGGCATGATGTACGATGGGAATATTACCCTCAGAAGTTGATTATATTACGTTAATTAGGGTAATATTACATTGTCTACCAGTAACAATGGAATGTTACTAGTAATATTATCGTAATTTTTGGTATCCAAACTCTATCTAGTATTCTAATCTGATATTCCAATCTATATTCTATACACATTGCGTCCTGCACTGAAGATATTATTTCCAATTCGGATTTCAAACCTGATACCTGAATTAAGCAAACAAATATTTTTTTATTTTTAGATTTTGTTATGAGTTTTGTTCCGTAAATTAAAAGAATGCTTCATTTATTGTCACTAGGTTTTGCCAGACTAGCTGAAAATGCATTTTGTTTTTAATAAACCTTGTTTCAACTAGATTTTGAAACACATTTCAAATACATTTTTTATTATGATTATTCAATATTCTTCGGCCTCTTACGCCAATAACTCCTCTTATCTATATTCATCTATTTTATTTTTTTTGAGTTTTGATCTGGAAACTTTATGTTATAAAAGGGTTTTGTAAATTAAACATTTTTTTATTTTGTAATTAATTTGTAAGTATGCGCATAGCATACACGGTTTTGACCTTGCTTTGTGATTTCAATTTAGATCATTTTGTTGCCAATAAACACATTATTATTATTATTATCTATTCAAAGCCATTTGATGAATATTATATAATATTACTCTAATATTATGTAATATTAACAATGTTCTTACCAAAAAATAAATTATTGTAATTTGCACATCACTACACCATTTTCACATGTAGTTTAGAAAGTATCATTTGTATTATATAACTGTCACTTGGATTTTAGAATATATCACTAGTATTTCAGAAAACTACACTTGAATTTCAGAACCTATCATTTAGATTTTAGAAAATATCACTTGTATTTCAGAAGGCATCATTTGAAGTTTAGAAGATATCACTTGAATATCATAAAAAATGGTTTTGCAACAATTTTTTTTTTTGCATTTGTGAGGAGTTCTTCAAAAAAGGAAAGTACATTGCAAAAGTGAGGACTCAAAAATGACTTCAACACAATATATTTTCTAAAAAATTGGACTTTGTTCGCACAACTTAGCATTTCTCTTAATGCTGCCATCTTAGTAATGGAAGATATAGCAGTTGGACTAAATTTAATATTTGCCAAGAGTAAATTGTTGTCATTGTTAAATTTTATGTGTATATCATGTATAATTTATTAAATAAAAAAAAATGGAAACTCTGTTGTAGCTGCAGCGCATGCTTTTTCAATCCGATTCTGAAGATGTAATTCATTCAGAAATTTAAATGACGAATTCTGAAATACATCTGAACTTTTCTGAAATACAAATGACTAATCTAAATTCCAACTGATGATTTCTGAAATACATGTGACGCTTCTAAATTTCAAATGATACTTTCTAAAATTCAACTGACTATTCTGAAATACAAGTGATGATTTCTGGAATTCAAGTGATATATCTGAAATCCAAGTGACGTTTTCTAAAATACAAATGACACTTTCTAAACTACATGTGAAAATGGTGTAGATATATAGGTGTCTACATTATGCATTTTAACTGTATGTACAAAAAAACTCACAATGAAAATATTTAAATATTTCAAAAATGCTATGACCCTTGATTTGTTCTGATCCAGCTTGGAATCAAATAGAGCTTGGAATCATCGATACCCAAACATGATATCGGCATAGGAAAAATTGTCAAAACAAATAAAGGACTTACCCTCAGTTTTTATACTAATGCATGATTTTGCCAAGTCATGGACATTATCCTCCTCACAGCAACCTATTGGTACATCCTCTTTCACTGTAGGAGACGATACCTCTTGGGCTTGGGGGGCATCACTTCCTGCAGTTGTTTCCTGAGGGATGGTGCCAATTTCTAAATGGTTTTGCTCAGACTTCCAGACTTCTGAGACTTCAACATTTTGTTTAGCTTGGTGGTTTTGCTGATTCATGACTTAAAATCCAGGATCAACCCGATAAACGGCTCCTTTAGCGGTTTCTACACTGATAGGTCAATTTTTGTTCACCTAGCCTAGAATAGGTTCAAATGTTGTTTTGTCGATAGAGCTATTTTGAACTGCTGACAACGTCAAGTTCAATGATCGTAGTTAATTAACTTATAATGTGAGTTTTGGCTATCTCATGTTTCTATAACGAAAATGCAAAGTTTCAAGTGAACACATAAAATAAACCGGTAAGCAAGCAAATTCACTTGCTTTGGCGAGAACGTGTGATTAAAAAAGTTAAAAACCGGCCATTTTGAATATTTTGTTTATTGTCTATGTCATCTGTCAATTCCGTCATGTCATTTCATTAACTTCAATTTTTCTCTTGAACATTCCATTGATCCGGTGATCGTTCTATCTTTGTCTTTGTTTGGAGAACATATAAAGAACTAGAAAGAGGTAGCACAATTAAAACGTACGGGAAATACGAAGGAAATATTTCTTTGCATAGCAAGACCGGTATAATTGTCCTGTCAGCGCAATAAATAAAACATTAGGTAATCATTAAAATCGAAATTAAAAAAATAATAATATATTGAATAGATAAGAGAAACAATACTCATAATTTGCAATGCTCCCTAGCAGTTACAAACTTACTTTTTGACGGGTTTCTATGTTTGTGATTTGCCATTGATCAAAAGTTGGAGATCTGCTCTTCTTGCGCATCCACCATGGGAAAATAGTTGGTAATTTGGTATTTAACTTTTAAAAAGAACCTGCTAATATTTTTTAATGGTACTACTCATTCAGACGTAAGATCAGATTTAACCATGTGAACGAAATAAATAACTTTCTGTAGCTAAAATTCTGCGTAAAACCACTTTATTTGCATTGGAAAACAACCCATGTGCAACAAGAATTTTTCATCAAAACAAGAGCGTCCTTGAATTCCGTCATCTTCCCATGATTCTCCTCGCACGTGACCGTGTTTACATGCCGTGATTCGCCGCTGACGAGCGTGCCCTGCGCGAGATCCGTGCGCCGCAGTGATAACAAAATGCCGTCAGAGTCTAAACCTTTGTTGACAGCTCAGACGGAAAAGCCAAATCATTACTCGTAAGTGTATTTTTAGTGATTTTGCTCCTTTGTCACGGATTCTGGAACGAATTCCGTGCAGTTACGTGTTTGATTCATCCTGAAATGTGCGGTGGTTTTGTAGATATCTGAAAGAATTCCGCGTCGAGCAATGCCCGCTCTTCCTGCAACACAAATGTACACAGCATCGTCCTTTCACCTGTTTTCATTGGCATTTTATGAACCAGAGGCGTCGTAGGCCCGTGAGACGTCGCGATGGGACCTTTAATTACAGCGCTGATAATTATTGCACAAAATACGACGAGACAACGGGAATTTGTCCAGATGGAGACGAGTGAGTACGCTTTTGTGGTTAGCTAATCTGTCACTTTTTTACAAATGGTGGGTGTGACATTTTTGAGGCGCATTTAGCTTTTGCCGTTTTTTATTGCCAGATTTTACGTAATTTGACACCTTCACAGCGAGAGTTGGGTTCAAAAATCAAATAACAGGTGGTTTTGGATCGAAAATAGATCGAGTTTCCCACGAAAATAGATGTTTTTGACGTTGCAACTTTCTTCTTAACCCAACTTTCCTGCCCAAATAAAAACAAAAAAATCACAACAAACAAAACTAACCTAGGGCTTTGTCTATACCCATGTGCTGTTCTAGAGTGGGACTGGTAGGAGGCAATTTCCGCCTTTAATTGTATGTATATTAGGATGTATGTTGTACAAATATGTAGAATGTGTTACATGTATTTGTCATATATGTCACTAGGTTGCAATAATTCATCCACCAAATATTGTTATGGATTATTCTGTAATAACACTTTACTGTTATATTTTTTTTATTGATGCCTCAATGTTGAGATCAATGCCATTCTTGAGTAGGGCAGTAGGGCACCATAACAGGGGATTATTATTTTTATTAATTATTGGCTTTAACATGATCATATTCTACTGAAATTGAAGCTGGATTTATTGATTTAAACAGCACTGCATAATAGAATGTAATATAAGCATAGCACATGCATATGCAAGGTTGTTGCCAAAAGTTCAAGAATCGAAATAAATTGTTAAACTTATTTGAAAACACAAACTAAACTTTTTTTTTAGTATTTTTTGTTTAGAAATTTATAGAATAGAAAAAATAATCATTTCTAGGTCATGGTAGAATTTGAAAATATGCTTAATAACATTAAATTTTAGAAACATATACTTACTATTTAAATTCCTGAAAGCCAAAGTACAACAAATGTGAGATTATGTCAAATAACTGTCATCAAGCTAAAGTGGCATGGAGGAGGCCTTTGAGGGCCACTTTGACCATGCAATTTTGTTTTCTTATAAATGTTCTTGACTCTTGACACTTCTTGATTAGGCTAGTTCAGTTATTTTTCATTGCTGTCAATTGCCATAAAACACATATAGGAAATTTAAATGTTTGAACAATGGGAAATTCAAAAATAAACATTTTTAGTCTACATTATTATAATGTTTTCAAATTCTACCATGACCTATAATTTTTGATTTTGTCGTTTCTATTGATTTCTAAAGTACCAAACTGATCATTGCAATTGGGGGGGGGGGTCAACTGATATTTTTCAATCATGTTTTTTAATATTGTCTTGTCTTAAGTGGTGTATGTAAAGTAATGTACAACAAAGCAATCTGATAAATTACCAAGAAAACAAAAAAAAAATGTTGAAGACCCATCTTTAAAAAGCTTTTTTTTCCTTTTTGGAAGATGACGATTTATGTCACATCAGCATGAAATCGTCTCTAGAATTTACTGTCTTGGTTTGTCAGTTTTGCGCCTGGTTACCCTGTATGACTATTGTTGTAAGGCTGAGGGGGAAACTGCTGAAGCAATGTGGTGTACAAGACTAGAAAATGAGTAAAGCAATGTGAGCAATGCTTTGCAAATTTGAGCAATGTTGGAAACTTTATAGCAATGTTTGGCAATATTGAGCAATGCTTGGAGCAATGTGAAGCATTGTCTTTAAAAATATATAATAATAATAATAATAATAATAAGCTTTATTCCCAATGTTCAATATACCTCATATACATGAAAATATACCGAGACAAAGTAAATAGTGTCAGAGAATACATTATTTCAATATAACACCCAAAGGGACATGACCAACACAGACAACTTAAATGTTCATATTGAAAAAGTCATCCATCGAATATGGCTCAAGCTCAATCAGAAATTGTTTTATCTGTACTTTAAAGTGTTTTTGTGTATTTAAGCATTTGATATTATCTGGTAAATGATTAAATAGTTTGAGACACATATATGATGGGCTTCTCTCTGTCAAAGCTAGCCTATGTATTGGATAACTGACATTCTGTGTTCTAGTGTTATACAAATGTGTAACCTGTAAACCAAATTTACTTCGGTTTTTGAAAAAAAACATCAAACATTCATAAATATATAGTCCGTAAAAAGTAAACAATCTATTTCTCTTAAACACTCCCCTACAGCTCTCAATAAATCTCATTTTACAGATTATCCCTACTACTCTCTTCTGAACTAAAAATACCTTTTTATTTAGTTTGCCGGACCCCCAAAAAATAATTCCATATTTCATAATGGATTCAAAATTAGCATAATAGAGAATTCGCAAACTTTTCTCACTTACATAATTGCTCAGTACTCTAATTCCGTAGCATACTGGGTTAAGTTTTTCTACAACCGAGTTAATGTGAAATGACCAGTCCAATTATTCATCCAAATATACACCCAGAAACTTGGTTTTGTCTGCAATCTGAGTGCTGGATTCCCCCAAGAGCATTGTCTCTGGCTTGACAACTCTAGCTTGCATGGTTCTGAACAGCATTATATTTGTTTTGTTTTTATTCAAAATTAGTTTGTTGTTATCAAACCAGTTCTTTGCTCTCTGCAAGAAATCCGTTCCTCTATCCTCCAAGCCAACCAAGGTTCTCTCACCTAACATTGGGTTAGTATCGTCCGCATAACCCACTATGTTCTCATTACTTCCAGTTATAATTGATGTTAAATCATTCAGAAAGATAACAAACAAAATTGGTCCAGCAATACTTCCCTGAGCAATTCCAATATCCCTTGTCATCATCTCAGAAAAGTAAGTCTGTCCATCCCCCCTTATTTTTATTTTTTGTTCTCTGTGTGTTAGATATGATTTAAAAAGGTTCAGTGCATTCCCTCTAACTCCATATTTCTCCAATTTTATCAATAACAAGTTAATGTCTACACAGTCATGTGCCATTGAAAGGTCCAAACAGATTCCCAGTGCTAGGCATCCTTGCTCTATATATTCTAAGATAAGTGTAGTAAATTCATAAATGGCTGTCTGTGTGGATCTTCCAGTTATATATCCATGCTGAATGTGATTTAGCATGTTGCATTTCTTAAGAAAGTTCAGCAATTGTTCACACATAGCTAATTCAAATAATTTTGAAAATGCTGGTAAAATACTGATAGGCCTGTAATTTTCCATTAACTCATGGTTTCCCTTTTTTAAAAGTGGCTGAATTAAAGCAATCTTGAGCTGTTTTGGAAATATTCCTGTTTTGAAAGAGTTATTTATCAAATAGCAAAGGACCTTCTTGATAATAGGAATGGAGGTTTTTACAATGCTTTGTTTGGTTGGTATCTCATCTATACCACAACTGTGCTTATTTTTAAGTTTATCTGACAATTGACATATGTTATGTGGGGACACTGGTGTTAAGACCATGGACTGATCATTATCCAATATGCTACATGCTGAAGGCACATTTGGTAGATCTCTCAATAATTCGGAAACTTTCAACAGTAAATACTTATTATAGTCATTAGCCACGACATTAAGGTCACCCTTAAAACCAACATCCGATTCCTTCCATGCTTGTCCTGTAATGTCTTTATAAATGTTCCATATGCATTTATTTTTGTTGTCAGATAGCTCCAAACGTCTTTCATAATTCTAGGACCTCACTGCTCGTAGCAAACCATCATACTCCTTTTTAGTTTCTTTATATGTCTCTCTAAAGTTATTTTCGCGTCTAGATAAGTTTAAAAGAACGTCCAGTCTACCTTTACATTCAGCAACTCGTGGATCATTATACAGGTGATTATGTCTCTTTTTAGTACCTGTCAATTGGTAAGGAAAACAGTTATTAAAAACTAAAAGAAATTCAGCTAAGAAAGTTTCCCACTGCTTATTAATGTCTCCACGAGCTACCTCATATACCACAGACCATTCTTGAGACTTTAGCAAATCTGTAAACTGCGCTCTATTTTTCTCAAAGAAACATCGTTTATAAACTGATTTTTTAAACGTTTTATTTGAGTAGAAGGTAATTTTCTGAGCAGTGTGGTCTGAAATACAAGTGTTTAACACTAAACTGTCAATAACATCAAAATTTACAAATATATTATCAATGCATGAGGACGAGCCATGTACCATTCGAGTGTCACTAAAAATAGTTTGCCTTAAATTAAATGACTGTGCCAAAGATAGCCAGTCAGTTCTGTACCCACTGTCCCTAAGCATATCTACATTGAAATCCCCCGCGACGAGAATATTTTTATTTTCACCTACAGTACGTGATAAAATGGACTCCATCCTCTCTAAGAAACTAATCATATTTCCTGAGGGTGGTCTGTAAACTACAATAATTATGCATTGGCGGCCGTTAAAGTTACAATCAATGGCAGTACACTCAATACTTTGGCAGTACAGTTCAATTCCTTTTCTTGGCACAAATTTCCTGCTCTTATGCACAAAGATGGCACTACCACCATGTTGTCCAGATTCACGGCAGTAACTAGCACTGAGCGTAAAATTGTAAAGTGATAAATACTTTAACTCCTGTATCGACTTCCAGTGCTCAGTTATACAAACTACTTGACATTCACCATGCTGCGTGAGCATTTCGTTCATTTGATCTACTGCATTACCGAGGGATTGCACATTTTGATGTATAACACTCACTCTACAATAATTATGTTCTTTTTGACCTGATTGTGTATGTTCTACTGATTCTTTTTTTAGCAGCGGTTCTTTATCTATAAAAAATTCTGTTCATAGTTGATTCTGCTTCTGAATCTTTCTAATCTCCGCTTGTAAATTGGACAGTTCACATCCCTTGCCAAGTGTTGGTAGTTTTCCAACTTCATCTTTATGCAATTCGGGCAGCTAAATTCTTTCTGAAAACATTCGATAGGTTTGTGTTCCCCGCCACATTTGTGACAACACTCTTTGTCCCTGCAGTGCTTTGCCACATGGTCGAAACCGGCACACTTAAAGCATATCGCCATATTAATGTGTTCTTGTACATACACAGACACTAGATCAAAATAGATTGTCCTTTTTTTTTAGAAACCACTTTGTCACAGCTGGTGGTGCCTGCAAGATCCAGTTTTCTTTTTCTGGATTCCTACATTGCCGTTTAGTAACCACTTTAATTTTGTCCCTCACTTCTATTTGCAATTCCCTGACAATTTCGCTGTTACGCCTTATCAGCTCATCAACAAAATCAACATCAGAAAATCCTTTCGCAATGCCAGTAATCATGAACATAGGATCAGTTATGTCATTTTCTTTATAGTTAATATTACTTTTATTTTCTATCATTTGCCTAAGTTTATCCTGTTGGTTTGTGTCATGACTTTCGATAATAATCGCCCCTGATTTTGTCTGTTTGATGCTCTTGAATGGTTTTCCTACTTCTTGAATGCTAACTTGTTCTTTCAAAGTTTTGAAAGCTATTTTTGGATCACTCACCTCGTTCAATCTGATAACAGTTTCATGTCTTTGTTTTATTTTTGGTGTTGTCCACTCATTGTCTATTTGCACCGGGGTTTCTTGTCTGTATGCAGCGTTGAGGTTGTCATCTTGTTTATTCTTGCCCATTCGTTTTAATACATTTGAATATGTCATATTTTGTTCCTCTGTTAATTGCTTTTTGTCCATCTGATCCCGGTTTTCAATTTTGTGTTTCAGTATTAAGTTATTTCTTTCAATTTCAGTGCTCTTGAACATCAACTTAGTGAAAAGTTTAAAAATTTCCGAATGTGATTTTTTTAAACAAAGAAATTGACTTTTTGTAATTTGAAAATATTCATTTTGCTCTATACCTTCGTTTATAACATGTGATATTTTGTCATATTGATGGAAGAATGACTCAATAGTTTCGTTCAGCTGCAAGGATTCAAATTCAGCAGATACACCTATATTTTCCTGATTACTATTTGCTTCACAATGCTTTTTAGTTGTTTTGCGGATGTCGGGACTTGCGGAAGAACGCAGTCTTTTTTTGCTATTGCCAATAAGTTCATCTTTTTCCGATGTTAGTTCAATAGATGGCAATTCGGGAGGAGTCCTTATTACTCTGTTAGGTTTAAAAGCCGCTAACCATGACTCAGGACCCTTTATTGTATGGTCCATTTTAGATCCGCCCGGTTTAGGCTGCTGGTTTGCTTGTTTATTTACTTCAGGCGCCTCCGTTGGTCTTATCTGCTTATCATAAATACCTATTATTTCGTTTATCACGTCGGTGCTCATAGTGGCAATGGAATGATGCCTGCTTCTGCTGATATTTGCAAGGTTTGCAGAATTTTTAATCTTCACCGTTTATCTTCCTTTCAATCCCACATATTTAGCGAGTTACGAAATTTAGCACTTCACTTATTAGCTCGAATAATGGGTACCTACTTATACTATTTATTAGCGAGGTAAAAATATGTCTCAATTTCGATTGATAATAGACAAAAATAATAAAAGGCGCAGCCCAAATAAACACGTCCGTACTCCACGGAATTCACTATCAGACTATATATGAAGAGATATATATATATGAAAATAAAAGCAATTTGAGACAATTTAGGAAGCAATGTGAGGTAGTTTAATGTTAGCAATGTATTGCAGCATGCACCTAATTTACAGGATTCCCATGTATGTAATTTTATTTGTGAAGTGAAAATCTTGTGGAAATGAAATGATATGATAAATGCCGCAACACTGTTAACGCGACAAACGGAGCTCTCAGATTGTTGATGTGCCTCAATTGTAACACATCAAAACATAGAGGTTAATTTTGCATACAATTGAGGTGAGTCTTTCAACAAAACATTTCAAACACGCCCTCCAGTCTATTTTCAAATTCTAGGAATTCTGTTTGGACACAATTGCTCAATAGAACAACTTTTCTTTACCAGCTTAGGAATAAATAAATTGGGCAGTTATTCGATTTTGCCATTTTACAGGGTTGTCAGATTAGGGTATTTTTCCCAAAAAATAAGGAATTTTTTTCTTTGATATTTTGAGGGGATATTTTTTCTGGGGAATTTCTTCTGGGAGAAAAATACGTAATTTAACATTTACCATTTTCCATAGCCTTTGATCCGTATGAATCTTTGTGATCTGGTAATAACCACTAATAAGTAATTAACAAAAATAAACAATACATTTTTTTGATGACCTTTTTTAGAAAAAGATATTTTTTTTATTTTTACTTGGGAAGTCAAGTCAATAGATCTAACAAACCTATTCTTATTATAAATTCATAAAATTATTAGTTTTTTTATAATTTAAAGT
Organism: Taphrorychus bicolor; assembly: GCA_951812265.1. NCBI lineage: Eukaryota > Metazoa > Arthropoda > Insecta > Coleoptera > Curculionidae > Taphrorychus > Taphrorychus bicolor. The sequence goes on from OX638298.1 coordinate 19,806,502, forward strand.
TATGTCAGAAGTAGTGCTTCCCTACTAATGAATTTTCATTTTATACATGGTTTTGAATATGAACAATAAATTTCTTGTTAAAACATCCTATTCTTAACATATTTTCTTTCAATTGAAAAATACAGTCTACTGAAGTAATGTATAAACTCCTTTTAGATTTGATTGGGTTTTACTTATTTAATTTTCGCTAATTTTTTTAATGTCGTCATGTAAATGACACTGAGAAATATGTGCTCTCTTTTGAGAACCATTGTGCTTATTTTGTTCAATAAAAATAGAGATTTTCCCTTGTTTTCCTTAATTCTTGTTTTTATTCACCTATGTAGTTTGGCCTTTGTTGTAAAAGTTTTTTTAAATTATAAATTGAATTGACTAAGAGCAGTTTCTACCGCTTCCCATAAATTTAAGCTAAGGTGAACCTTAAAATTTAGCATATAAAAAGCATTGTTGTCAAAAAAAAAATGAAGTTTACATAAAGAGATATTTACCTAAAGGGAAGAAGCAGTCGAATGTGATACTGGAGACTTCCGCAAGAGCCCATATGTTTCTTCTAAAGTTGGGAAGAGTATCAAGGGGATGGGAGAGCTTCCTTATTTATGAGTTTATCAGGGTACTCAGATGTTTCAAATGCTGGAAATATGGTCATATGTCATCTGTATGTACTAGAGAACCGCCTGTTTGCCCATTTTGCAGCGGAGATCACCAACAAGATGTAGCATGCCCTACACCATCAAAAGTGTGTACCAACTGCAAATATGCAAAGGAAACACTGAAAATTTCAGATATCGATTTTAACCACTCAGTTTTTGATAGGAAATGCCCTTGTTATTTGAAAGAGAAGGAACAAGCGAAAATGCAAACCTGCCCTAAATAGCAATCATGGTCACAACATAGAGAGTCAACCCCAGACCAGGGTTGCAATGTTTAAAACTAAATGTTTTTAACAAGTTTAAAACACTTTCTGCTGTTTTAAACAAATGTGTTTTAAACTAGTTTTTAACTGTTTATTTTAACATTTTTTTTAAGAAAAAATAATAGGTAGATTTAAGTAGATACAATGATAATTTGTAGAATTCTCCTGGCTTCAGCACAGTAATGCCAGATTGAGGGATTTCTCCCCAGTTCTAGGGGTAAATTCGCTCAAGCCAGACCTATAGGGAATTGGGGGGACTCTATAAAATACTGAAAATGCACATATACTAATAAAAAATAAACAAAAATTGAAAGAAAACATCTCATTTATAGTACTATAATTCAATTTAGGGCCCCTTTTATATATCTTCAGATTAAATTCTACCTAAAGTTTAAACTATTCATTTGACATATTGTTTATTTTGTCAAAATTTGTCCTAAAAGATTACCTTGTTTAAAAATAAAAATTAAGCTAAAAGTGATTAACTAAATTATGTCAATAAATGCTCTAGTTGGGGAATTCTAGGAAAAAAATTTACTAGCTATTGAACACTGCTTCAACGTCGGGGCTCGAGTCAATGTTGCTAACAAGAACAAGCTATTTTAAAATATGAAATCAAGGCTAGTTTTCGAAACACTTTAAAATGAAAAACAAACTTGCACATCAGTGAGCATTTATCCCTTTTTGAGCAATTTATTTAAATGAAAACACTTTGGAAAAAAAATACTGCTATTTTTAAAACAGTTCAAAACACTTTTTTTAACGATGTTTTAAACAGTTAAAAACAGCACAAACAAAAAAAACTTGCGTTTTTGTTTTTTTTTTTTTTTTTTCTTTTTTTTTTTTTTTTGCTACATATTAACTCTGAAGGGCTGTTATCCCACATATTAGAAATTAGACAATTGATCAAAGAGAGGTACATGCATCAGTGAAACGCATATTACACATGATATAATTGAGAGTGAGTATGTGGATGGATACATGGCTGTATCAAGTTTTTCAAACAGTAGACACATGGGAGGAGCAATTATTTATATAAAACAATGGTTTCCATTTTCTGTTGTTTATGTGGACTCCGTGGACTACAACTACTGGGCAGTATGATTGAAAATAAAGACAATAAATGAAACTATTCTTGTATGCGCTATATGATAGTATAGATCGCCAAATGCAGACTGTCGTCAGTTCCTACAATATCTCGAAAGCAGGTAAATGAGGAAACTATAAATGATAATACGTTTATCTTGGGCGATCTGAATATAAATTCGTTGCATAAAGAAGGTGATACAAAAAAACTACGACAAATAATACAGAACCCGGGATTTTGCCAAATTGTAAATAGAGAAACCAGAATAACAGATAAATCATCTTCTCTAATAGATCACATAATAACAACTTATTTTGCAGCCAAAGAGGTGCCAAGAGACTTTCCAGTTATAACTGATCATGAAATCATCGGAACTAAGTTGCAGGGTAACTATAAGACCAAAAGAGAAGAATATGCCGAGTTCAGGAAGTATAATGATGTAACCAGAGCTAGTCTTATTGAGAAACTGGCGGGCGCAAATTGGAATTATACCGCTGTAGATATAGATGTTATTTATCGCGATATTATAAATATTTTTCAAACAGCAATTGAAAAGATTTCTCCACTACAAAGAATTACTACCCAAAAATCTCCGTGGATGACAGATACGGTTCTAGAAGCTCAAAAACAAAGATCCTATAAAAAGTTTAAGTTTGCTAGGAGACCTGAAGACTGGGTAGAGTACAAATTAGTACGGAACACATCAAGTATAGTAGTGCGCCAAGAGAAACAATCATATTATAATAAGAATATTGAACAATGTAAAGGAGATGGGAAAAAATGTGGAGAACACAGACTTTTCACAAAGCGATCTTGGAAATAGCGCAGAGCTGTTTGAAAATAACTTCAATAATTTTTATGGTGATAGTCTTATTGACATTTCTAATAGTAGGTATAGAAGATAAACCTTGGAAAAACATGATTCTGGAAGTTGAAACATGTCATCTTGATGAGTTTAAAGCCTTAGATATTAAACAGCTTTAAAAAATAGTCTTTTCCCTAAAAAATAAACGAACTAGTGACAAATCAATAAATGTTCATCTGGTGAAATACTTGTTTTGTGTGATTGGTTACCCCTTGCTAAATCTACATCATAGAATACAAGGAAAGTGCCAGAAGTCCTAAAAATTAGCATTATTGTGCCAATACCCAAAAACGAGACACCTCAAACGCCAGCTGACTACAGACCCATAAATCTTTTGCACGTAATAGATAAAATACTGGAAGTTGTTGTGTGCCAGCAACTTAGGGAATACTTTGAAACGCGTAAACTTCTATTTTTCGGCCAGTCAGGATTGAGGAATGCTCATTCAACTGAGTCTGCACTGCAGTATATGTGTGCAGCTGGAGAAAAGCTATAAACCAGGGAGATGTGGTTGCTTGCAGTCGACTTGAAACGGGCGTTTGAAACAATTGACCGCGGGATTTTTTGGTGAAAAAACTGAGGAATTATTGTTGTCGGGAAAGCATTGGACTGGATTGTGGACTATTTGGCTAATAGGCATCATAGAACTCGGGTAGGAGAAAAGACTTAAACTAAGTAATTAGTAAATATGGTGTACCACAAGGTAGTGTATTAGGACCCCTATTATTTATTATTTACATAAATGATCTAAATGTAATTTTGAAGAGTGCTTTTGTTAATCTTTTTGCGGATGACACCCTGATTTGTGTAACTGGAAAGGAGTATCAGGACATAACCAATACTATGAACTTGGAATTGCAAACATTACATAACTGGCTTTGTCAAAATAGATTAAAACTAAACACATCAAAAACAAAATGCATGGTTGTTGGCTCAAGACATAACTGCAAAAAATATCAAGATCTAGGTTTAAACTTGTCCATGACTATTTGCAATATTGAGTTTTTTACTGAAATTAAATATCTAGGTGTCACACTGGATCCGCAGCTAAGTTTTTCAGTTCACATTGAATATATTTGCAAAAAGTTAGGTAAGAAAATTGGTTTCTTTAGACGTCTCTCCTCCCGTCTTTCTTATAGTACCAAGCTACTAATATAATAATACAATTGTCTTGCCTTACTTTACCTATTGTTCTTCATTGTTAATGTCATGTACACAGAGAGATATTACCAGGCTTCAGAGACAACAGAACAGGGCTATGCGTGTGATTCTTGGATGTAACATTTATACCCCTGTTAAAGTCATGTTAAACGCACTGGGCTGGCTTACTGTGCAACAGAGTATTGAGAAGGCAAATCTTTAAATAATTTATAAAATAAAGCAAGGTTTGTTGCCTCAATATCTAAAAAGTTTTATTAGAACTCAGATCAAATTTACATAATTGCAGTGTAAGATCTAGTTCAGATTACAACAATGCCTTAATACGGACATCACTTTTGCACAGGTCATTGTTTTACGAGAGACTGCAAATATACAATTCTCTCCCTACTGTTATAAAGTGTTCTAGTAGCCTAAGAGAGTTTATCTGTACGGTTTTCAATTATTAAAAAAATAAATTGGACTTAACTGTTTAATCTAGGATAGAATTTAAAAAACTTGCCTATACTACCCAGGTGCTAAATAAACAACAATTATTATAACCCACAGATCATACTTCCCGAATTTCTCTGATGCATTGCGTTTAAATTGAGGTTCAAATTTACTGGGAATGTTATGGTAATTTTCTGTTTTCTCTCATTTTATGTTGAAACTTGCAGAAGATATTATGGTAACTTACTGAAACAGATTCTCATTTTGGTAATGTTACCCAGAAGGCTGAATAATATTACAGAAACTTTTTTTAGTTAAAAATGAGATTAAAAATTATTAATTATAAAGTTCATTGGTTTAAATCATCATGGCAACAGTGGTACCTACCAAAAATTATAAACTGTATATTCTGGTAAAGTCATAATAATCAGCTAAAATATATGAGAAAGCCTGTCATATATAGGGCGGGTTTATTAGAAAATGTCATCTAGTTGGCTGTGAAAGGTGAAAAGAAAAGGATGAAACAACAAAAAAAAGTGTCTAGCCGATGGTATTTATTTCTTCAAATATATTTGATTTTTTGAATATCTGTATTAGTTTTAATGGTTACATGATGTTGGTTTAAAAAAAATAAGTAAGAAACAAACCAGGTCTAATGATACCAGATAGTCAAAGAAAAATTCACATAAAGTTGCCATTTTTTTATAGAAAAGGATGTAGTAATAAAATCAGATGACACTTTTATTTCCCCATCCTTTTCTTTTCTCTCAACATCTCACTGCCAACTTGCTAACTTTCTGGTAAACAATATTTACTTTTTTCAGCTGCCCATACTTACACAGAACAGCAGGCGACACAGAAAGACGCTATCACTTGAGATATTACAAAACATGTATGTGTGTGCACGACACCGATTCCAGGGGCTATTGTGTTAAAAACGGGCTTCATTGCGCCTTTGCGCACGGCAGCCACGATCACAGACCTCCAGTGTATGACATTAAAGAAATCCAAGCATTGGAAGCTGCAGAAGCTGAGGGCAGCAGTTCTTCAAACGGTCCTAATGCATTAGACAAAGAACGAAATTTGATGAACGAGGATCCCAAGTGGCAAGGTGGGAAGCGGACTCCAAATATCAATCTAACATTTTTTTTAGCTGCTTGTGTTGTAGATACAAACTTTGTTTTGTCTAACTATAAAACTGAACCATGTAAGCGTCCTCCTAGATTATGTAGGCAAGGATATGCGTGTCCCCAGTATCATAATAGCAAGGATAAAAGACGAAGTCCTAGAAAATTTAAATATAGGTAAGTCTCCCAAAGGTTTTATTATGGTGAGGAACTAATTATCGGTCGTAGATCAACGCCATGCCCAAATGTTAAACATGGAGAGGAATGGGGGGAGCCAGGCAATTGTGATGCCGGAGATATGTGTTCTTATTGTCATACTAGGACAGAGCAGCAGTTTCACCCAGAAATATACAAAAGCACTAAATGTAACGACGTCCAGCAATCGGGATACTGCCCTCGAGGCGTATTTTGCGCTTTCGCACATGTAGAACGTGAGTTTCTTTAAAACAGTACAAACCAGAGTTGTAAACAAAGAAAATTTGTAGAAGAATTAGGGGTTTCCAGAGAGTCTGCTGATACCTCAGGCACAAACTTTGGGGAAATTTTATCTAACGTTCTTCCACAAACTAGTTCAGACAACAAAAAAGAAAAAAGCAGCGAGAGCTCTGTAAGTTTCTTGGTTGATTCATCTGACTTGAGTCGTTTAACAGTCTTGGTTCATGCAGAATGGCAGTAGCGAGGTTAGCGAGTCAGCCTCGTCAGCATCATCAATAGGATCAAATAGTTGTAGCAGTAATAAAGCTCCTGGAGCCCAATTAGCGCATAAAAGTTTACCTTTCCAAAGACATAATACTTTAGGACTAGAACTAACTAATAAATTATTGCAAATTGAAAAAGATCCCAATTTAGGTAAGGTTTCTAATGATGCTAAGGTGGATCTAAGTTGTCACTAATTTTCAGTGTCCCTTCTAGATCCGATAGAGAGAGAACAAAGGAAGCAGTCATTGTGCTTCGCTTATAGTAGTTTAGGAAGTTCGTTTTTCACGGGAAATGACACAGTAGAAAGTGTAGTAGGTGAGGTTTTTAAGCGTATTTGTCTTTTAGAAAATACTTTCATTGGTTTTTTGTTTCTAAAGGTAACGCTTTGGATGAACTAAATTTAGATGACCTTAACCTGACTGGAGCTTTAGATAGAGACTTAGATACTGGTTCTCCAACAGTTTCAAATTCCTTTTCTGTTGGTCTAGCATCTTCTGCAGGTCTTTTAGGTAAGAGGCAACCAAGGATTGCACAAAACTATTGGTTATTCCTTTGCTTTGATTTTAGGTAGTTCAGCTCCAGTTAACATTCCTAGCGCCGCGTCGAGAACGTTGGGCGGCTTCAGCCCCAACAGCAGCCCGTTGCAGCCTTTCTTGACTGCCGCTCGGTTTTCGCAACCAGACAACAGCATGGACTTTCTTAATCACAGCCAGATTCAGCTGAGCACCAGCGCCTCCAAGCTCAACAGTTTTTCGAGTTTTTTCGACTTTCAGACGCAGAGTATATCGCCAAGCTCTAGGAATCATAATAGCTTTAGCATGTCCCCGAGTATGAACAATAATTTAGAAGTTGTTAGGTGAGTTATTGGAATAATATTGCAAATTTGTATCTTACGAAACTAAATTGCAAGTAACAAAATATCTAAACGGTTATTCTAATTCGCCGCTCATCATTGGGATCTCGTAAACAGTAGGAAATCCAGATTCGGTTAAATTGGGGCAAAGTGGCGCATTTGCACACCCATTATAATAACATTTTACAAATTTTGTTTTCTTTACTTCCGAAGATATTCGGAAAAAGCCGAAATTTACGAAAATTGTTTTGGTTTCTTCCTGAACTTAGAATAAATTGCACATTCTTGGGAGCACTTTCTCTGATCTACATATTATAAAGTTGTTTATTTTTTAGTCCGGCATTTCGACTTTTTTAGGGCATTATCAAGTTCAGTTTTTTAAATATGGCTGTTACATTTGAATATCAAAAATTGAAAGCCTCTTTTATTGCAAATTTTATCATGTGTAATACTTCACGTTTTCGTTAGAGTTTATGCCTTTTTTAACGATTTACTTACTCTTGCACAGAGTATACAGGAAACTGAAATTCGTTGTTCATCATTGGAATCTCGGAAATCGTAAAACATGCGAACAACATTAAATAGAGATAAATTTGTTCTAATTGATTTAATTTTTTTCTGAACTTATTTCAATAATTGTTTTGTTTTTTCTCTTATTTTTTTCCAGATCAGATTTCTAATATAAGATATTGAATATTAATAAAAAATTTTAGGAAAAAAAAATAAATCAATAAAATCAAATTATATATGTCCATGTATGAACACTCTACAGAGTGTTATATTTAAGAATAAATAAAGCTGGTATGTTGTTATCGATCCTCCAGTTCAATATACAGTTGGTTATGGGTGTGAACAGGATCACAAAATGACGAAGACAACTATTAGAATTAGTCTACGTTTCGCAGATATATTTCTGCATCCTCAGGACGCTAAAATTATAAGTAAGAAATTTACAAAAAAGGAACTCCTAAATGGTTCGATAACAGTAAATATTGCTCTTCAATTTACAATTCTGTTTTGCCTTCCTTGTTCTTAAATTAACGCTATATTATGGAGTATATGACGGCACAGTCTGCACAGTTAACTGTGCATTTAGGCTGCGCTCCCTCATGTAACTAACTGTTTGCAAATGGACATTCATGGTCCGACATGTCAATATCAATGGTTCCACTTTCTTGCACTACAATTTCAGAGGTGACACAGATAATGTCTAATGAGCTGTCAGTGTTGTGAGTAATATGTGTTGGGCGTTCTATTGCTTGTTGTAAGTTACAGGATTTCTTTAAGAGCAACAGGTCGTTTGTTTTCTTCTGATTTGTATCCTGCAAATTTATATCTAGAGCTCCTAACAGTATAACATAATTATATTTCACTGTAACTGCTCCCAGACTGTCTTCGAGGCTGTTTAGTGAGATATGTTTATAGGGGATATACCCCACTCCAGCTGCTATGTATGACTTTCCATTCCAAAAATGCAATCATAGCTTTCCAAACAATCCAGGCTATCACTAAGGTAGAATAATATTCCAGCTCCTTTTCTTTCTGTTCTATCTTTTCTAATGACTTTGACGGTGTAGATGTCATATTTCTCATTAAGAATGAAGGTTTTAAATGACACATACTCGTTGTGTATGTTCCTATCCTCAAAAATTTCTCTGGGCATTCGCCGTGGTTGGCACTATCTCATTGCTATGATGAAAGTGTTCGTAGGTCACTCTTTTGCCTATATTGTTTGTTAGAGCTCACAGGTAAACTGGACAGTGAGAATATACAGCAGTGTGCCGACTATCAATGTTGTTATCATGTTTCTTTTGTTTCTCATAATTGACACTTCTTTTTTATCGATTGGCATTCCATATATGAGTGCTTCTCTCCGCACCTTTCGCCGCGGATTGTACAGCCACACCATATCTTGCTTTGGCTCGATCACTGGAGATCCTCAGTTTATTCCTGACTTGTTCATGAATATCGTCAAGCCTCTCCTTGAGCTCCTCCACAAAATTCTCAGAGTTGAGCGAATCTTTTTCTGGTGTTCCATATATCAAATCCGCAGGAAGCCTCATTTCCCTTCCGAACATCACTTTCGCCGGAGTGGCTTCGTATATAGAGTCTCGATATGCCATCAATATGAGAGGTAGATGTTGGTCCCAATCACGTTGATGATCTGCCAACATTTTAGACAGGTGATGTTCCATGTGTGTAGTACATCCAATTTTCTGCTACCAGGAACAGCCAACTGACTGACTATGGTCTTGCCATTCAGACTCTCCCACGCTCTCTTCAGTAATCCATTTTCTATTCTAAGAGAGTGCCACTGGGCCCCTAGCGCCTTCAGGCTTGGACTTTTACCAGCAATTTCTTGCCAGTCTGGTCTCTTGCCGTCAGTCTTTGCCAAGAGTATGGGTGCAATATCTGGATCATTTATTTGTTCGTATCGAAGCGTTTGTGTGGTCCAGCCATCGAATATTTCCACCGACGTTCTCCTTACAGAAGGAAGTCCCTCACGTTGCTCAGTTCTTTGACAATGCCGACAATCTTCTTTACACGGCCGTCTAGACAATGCATCGGCATTTCCATGAGATCTTCCTGGTCGATGGTGGATTCTGGATCTTCTGTCCCTTAATGCGTCCGGCTACTATAAGACTTGCCACTCAAATTATTGACTTTAGAGATCCTGGGGGTCTTAACGAGGCCGGTCAATTGCCCCTTTACATTGACCGGAATTGGTTTTCCCTGGAATCGAGGGCGGTCTTGGTTGCCGCTCGGTCTTCTAAACGACGGCGACGGACTTCTTGCCCTATTACGGCAGTTACTCTTGACGTGATCCAGTTTGTCGCAGTTAAAGTAGTATCTCATGTCACTATCGCGAACTCCCTCAATGAACCTTTCCGCTGCAAATTGCGTTTGAAAACATTCAGGGGCTGATGGGTCTGCCAGGTGAATTAGTCTGTCTATATCCGCCTCAAATTCTTGTAAGGATTCACCTGACTTTTGCTGTCTCGTCCTCAGCAGGGTCTGGAACACGGTTTCTTTGTGCTCATTTCCAAATCGTAGTTGCAGAGAGTGTACCAAAACTGCATTACTACTTTGATCAGCTGCCGACAGAGATTGGAGTAATTCAGCCGCTTTTCCACGAAGTGCTACCACTAATGATGTAGCTTTCTGGGGCTCGAACCAACCATTAGCTTTTGTAGCTGCCTCAAATTGGGTTTTATAAATTGGGTTTTATAAATTTCCCAGGCCGTAGTACCGTTATAATCGGGAGGCTTAATTTTAGCGTTGGCTGTGCTAAAACTCTCTGTAGACACGTTGTCGTCCTCAAGTTGTTCCCGGAATTTCTTTTCTAGCTCAAGAACCTTCTGATTGACGGATTGCATTATTCTTTCTTCCAATTGTTGCTCCCTAGCTGCGAAATGGTTCACTAATTCTTCTTTGAACCGTTTCTGTTCTTCTTTTTGTTCTAGATAACGTCGCTCCACTTGATCACGTTTTTCCTGCTCTTCCCTCTGTTGTTGCATAAAGGAGAGCAAGGTGGCAAGTTGATCCTCCATCTGGATGCTGGCTTCTAGTCACTGGCATAAACATGTAATGTCCGGCAAATGAAGCACTCACTTACAGTTCAGCAATACTAGTCCTCAAATTCCCACTGGAATTCCACTTTTGACACCAATTGTTGCGAACTCAGGGTTCATTAATTCCAGTGTAACGATTTAACACGAAAACAGTATTTATTTGTCCCACAGATACACACAAGTACAATTCGACTACTAAATAACTCCCTACTTAACACCTTATAGCCTTCTATTATCGTTTGGTACTTTAGCTTACCTACAGCTCGATTAAATAAGACTACTCCTAACGGCGGCGCTATTCGCCTTTTATACAAAATCTTAAAAATACAGAAAAGTCTAGAATATTCTTAGAAGAAAAATAATTGATAAGAGACACATAAAAAAGGTCGTAAATAACTGCGCTCTAAAAAAACAGAGCAATAAATCACTCGTGACAGTTCTCATGCCGCAGCGCCCGGATAGGCCGCGAGCCGCGAACATCCAACCTTCAATGTCGCTTCGCCTCCCAGCGCCGCTCACCGTAACATTATCTTTAGTTTTAGTTTCTTCAGAGTGTATACCTCAACAAGATATTTGTTTCCTAATTCTGTAGTAATCTGTACTTTCAAGGCCTCCATTTCCCTACAACTGTCACAGCCAATCACAAAAGCCCCATTTTTATCCTGTTTGAACTTCGATATTTTCGATATCGTCTTTGGTTTGTTTACTTGACTGCTCTCCTCTCGGGTTAATCTCTACTACGGACTCAGGTTTGCTTCTGACAGCGGCTGCGTAGCCTGTTGGTTTGTTGTTTTTATCATTTCTCAGTAACAACTAATCTTTAGGTTCTTGCAGTTTCTCACATATTGTTCATAATAGGCTGTTCTTATCACACATCTTTTCTGAAAGAGTATTTAGTAGATATATTTCACGCGCTGTTCCGTCCAAATTTGTGGTATTTAGCTGCTTTTTGTTGGCATCCGTATTACACTCTAGTTTCATCTATCATAATGTATTTTGTTCGTTTGATTCCGGTGTTATGAAACATTTTGCCACATCTTACACAGATTTTGATTTCATTGCACTTTTGGTTCCGACAGCATTTAAAAGTAAGATCGTCTTCCGCTTTCTGGCTGTCCATTGTAAGTTAACTCTAATCTGGCAACAATGCGGCGACACAACGCCGGTTTCACACAATTATCTAGCTATTTTTCGCGTGTAAACCGTTATCTTTGTATACACAGGATGCATGTCACTCCAAACATCATATGAACACTTTTTTCAGTTTGATATAATGATCCACAGATAGAATATCAAGTATTTCCAAATGTGCATTTTTGGTCCTTAAAAGTGCGGAAAAGGAGTCATTCGTAAAAGTCACTTTTCGTTCTTTTCAAGCTTTCCATTTTTTTTTACCAAATTTAATTTTTGGTCCTTTAAACTGACAATTTTTGAAAAAAAAACAGAAATAATAAAAAATAAAACCTTATTGAAACTAGTAGATTCAAAGGACTGTAAAGGCTTTCACGGCCGGTCAAAACAGAGTCCAAAGGAATTTATAGAATTTTTACGTTAAATATAGTTAAGAAATAATATGTATTATTAATAAGAGTGCAGAATTGGACTCATTCTTAAAAATCATATTTGGGCCTCAAAGCTGAAAATTTTTTTTTACAAGAGTCATTGAAATTCTGCACTTTCCAAAAACACTTTCCGAAATTTATATTACAGGTAGAGTATCAAGTAAAGATGTAACAGGTACTCGGGAAAAAAATCAAATAGGGCGTGTTCATTTGAAAAAGTCTAGTAGGCTGTTAAATGTCAAAAAAAAAGGACGAAGGAGCAAAAATCCATTTACTTTAACTGTCATTCTTTACTGTTGAATCTTCACAGCCTTCTAGATGAAATTTTCTAATGAACACTCCGTAGGGCTACCGTGAGCCGGGCTGGGTACTAAAAGCTACTATTTGTTACATGTCTAATAGGAACATTATTCGTTTATATTTTTAGAACTTTTTACTTTTCTTAACTGGTCACACCATCTTGTAGAAAATATTAAATGCAAACAAGACAGTAAAAGTTAAAAAAATAAATATAACAAATTTCGTTTTTTTTTTAAATTTTTGAAAATGGTTGGATTTTTGTAAATTTAGAAACAACATCTTGTTGAGTATTAAAATGGGCATACGTATTTTCAAAACAGGCACAATCTAATTCGACGACTTGAGACTACAAGTGTCTGCGTATAATATATAAATCGTTAAAAATGATATAAACTCTAACAAAAATATAAAATTTTACATATCATTGAACTTGCAATAAAAATTCTAATTCCATTTTTGAGATTCGAATTTAAGAGTCATATTTGAAAAACTAGAGTTGATGATGTCCGAGAAAAGTCGAAACGTCGGACTGCAAATTGAATAATACCGTTTTGTAGAGCAAAAAATTATCCATGAGAATAAATAATCATGGAAGTTCAGGAAAAAACCAAAAACGACGTTCGTAAATTTCATTTTTTTTTTAATATCTTTGAGAGCACTGAAAATTTTGGGAATTTTAAAATGTCGTTACGATCAGCACCCAAATGCGCAACTTTTCACCAATTTAACCGAACCTCTGTATCTCTTATGGTTTATGAGGACCCAATGTTGATCAGCCAATTCACATAACCATATAGATAATTATCATGCGTTCATTTAAAAGAAAACCTCAAATAGGCCATGGTTTATTTTGTCCATATAAATAAATCGGAACTGTTAAGGCGACTGAAACATTGAGATTGCTAACGGAGGATGCTTTTCATTTATTAATTTGTTTAGGCTTAGGGACGAATTAACACAAGCTAGGATGCAATTAAATAACTGGGAAGACCGGCTTCAGCAAGCTCGTACTGCCTGCGACGCCTGGCAACGGGAAACCGAGGAGGCTAATAGGAAAGCAAAGCAATTAGAAAACAAACTACAAGAAACACTCAATCAGTACAGTGCGTTAAAACAGGAATGCGAGCAATTACAGGTGAGGTTCAATATTTAATTGTTATAATAACACGACTAATACTCAGAATTTGAGCGTCATCTAGAATTTTTTGACAGAGAGGGTTAAATTGTGAGACGATTGAGGCTGCATAAATTACACACACTTGACATAACTAAATGTGTGACATACACAAACGATGACCGATTTCTAGTTAATTAAAGTTTTAATTGGAGAGTTTTGGAATCGATTTTTATGGGTATCGCAAAAAAATAGCAATAAACATTTGGTCAGTCTGCTTGCCCAGTATTTACCTACCGTCTTGTTCTTGTATTGTTAATTTAATAGGTGTTAATTGTTTCTAATAATTTTACTAATTTGAACGTTTGGATAGCAGGTGTAGGATAAGAAGCTACTTCACTTTTTTAAAATTGGCAACGTTTCGACCTTTACTTGGGGGTTTCCTCAGGGCTTTTTCAATCGGAGAAGTTTGTCATTAAAATTAAAACAAAGTACCATATCGATACTTACACATCTACGGACTTATGTACACTTCGACGACACCAGAGGACCAAACAACAGCTTGAGAGGAACCCAACAACAGTTGTTGGGTGACTAAATTGACTAAATTATATTAGAAAATATGCGTCAACATGACCATTCACCTTGAAACGGTTAAAACTTTCAAAAGCATTTATAAAATACCTTATATAACTATAGACCATTCACTTATTATTGTCATCAAGTAGGCGTTGGATATGTGACTTTGACATTTTTACGAAAGTTGAAAGGTATTTATTTTCTGCCAGGTATGTTATTGTTGCGAACTCAGGGTGCCATAATTCCAGTGTAACGATTTATCACGAAAACACTGTTTATTTATCCAACAAATACACACAAGTACAATTCGACTACTAAATAACTCACTACGTAACACTTTATAACCTTCTATTAACGTTTGTTACTTTAGCTTACTAACAGCTCGATTAAATAAGACTACTCTAACAGCGGCGCTATTCGCTTTTTTGAACAAAATCCTAAAAATATAGAAAAGTCTAGAACATTCTTAGAAGAAAAATAATTGATAAAGAGGCACAAAAAAAAAGGTCCATGTGTAATAATGCTGCAGCGCCCAGATAGGCCGCGTGCCGCGAAGGTCCAACCTCCAATGTCGCTCCGCCTCGCTGATAATCCACGCCCACAGCCGCCGCTTACCGTAACATTGCCCTCCTCATAAGGCTGTTCGTCCCTAACATATAAGAGTTCCATGATATCTTGCTAATCGATCCAGATGAACCTTCATCTTTTCCTATTCCTCGACAGCGTCATTCCTGCTCTTCTCTGAGCCGTATTTGTTCTTCTTTTTGTTATTTTTTTGTTATTTTTGACGTCTGTATTGCTCTCCATTTTATTCTTGATGTCTATCCTGCTCTTTCTTTTGCTCTGACTTAAGGGTAAGCAGACCGGCAAGTTGATCCTCCATTGCTTAATGCTGGCTACTAGTCACTAGCATACCAATTGTTGCGAACTCGGGGTTCAAATAATTCCACTGCAACTAGATTCATCATTGAGCTAAGATGGCGCCGACCGATGTGGACGTGTCAAGTTTACCTCCAAGTAAGGCTTGCCGGCGTTGCAAATCTACCCCCGTGAGTGGTGTAAAGTGTGTGATTTGTGGTTCATTATTGCACCCCGGTTGCTTAAAGTATATTAAAATCGTTGAAACCATAGTAGAAGGTAAATTTATAAAATGTTGTGAGCCTTCGGTCGACCTTGACGAGTCTATATACAGTGATAGTGCTGAAACCGTCATTCAGAACGATGCATTGCATGTTGAAATTGTCTACCTAAGAAAACTTCTTGACGAGAGAGATAAGCTTGTCTCTGAAAAGGATGTAGTGATAAAGACCCAAGGTGAGTTAATTGAGACTTTAAGGGATCAAATTACTCTTTTGAAGAGCCCTAAACCGTTACCGAAAATGACCACTGGTGCGCCATCTAGCGTCAATTCTACGAAAAAATCTCAGCGACAACAAAAACAAAATCTACAAAATCAAGTATCACAAAGACTCGGTAGGCAAACTTTGGTGCAGAATACTGCCGAGGAGCCTCCGCATTTGATCGCCCCCCCTGTTGGGCGTGATGGCCATCTGGTGCGCAGCTCACCAATGTCGACGAGTGGCGCCGCACGTGGCAGTCCTTTCAACGCCGCTACGGCCCTTGCCTCGGATGATGATGGTTCCAGCTCTGGTGGGCGACCCGCAGCGCATACGGGTAATTTTTTGCCCAGATATCGAGGACATACGGCTGAAGTATCGGACAAGGACAGACCTTCTGAGCTACGAGGGCGCGGCAAACGTAGGAGCGTCGTGGTCGGATCTTCTCAGGGACTCGGCGTGCAAGCTGCCCCGGGTCTGGCTTTTCTCCATGTCTACAAGCTCCATCCAGATACTAGTGTACACACGTTGACGGAATTTTTAAAATCTCTTTTCCCGGAAGTGGAGTGTGAACAGCTCCTATCAAAGTATCCAAAATACTACTCGTCATTTAAGGTGACGATAAGCCAAGACAATTATCTCAGAGCATTGGATCCTGCTCTTTGGCCTGCCGGAACGCATGTGAATAGATTTTTTCATCCCAAAGGAGCACATGCCCTGGGACCAACAGTTGATTCAAACTGACTAAAATCTAAATCTGCTATGACTTACGACGGTTTAGTTTGTAATAATATGTCAGTTAAATGTAAGGGAACCACATCCCCCATTCGATCCTTGTCTTTCTTGCACTTGAATGTTCAGTCTCTTTCAAATAAGGTTAATGAACTGAACGTTTTTTTAGACGGCAAAAACATTGATTTTCTCTGTTTTTCAGAACATTGGCTTGATAGTGATTTTTTAAATTATATTAACATATACGGATACTCACTAGTTGGTCATTATGCAAGGGCCCGTGGTAACCATGGCGGTGTCTGTATCTTCTCCAACGTGTTGCCGCAGTGCGACCAACTAGACGTATCTAAATTCTGTATAGAACGAATTTCTGAATTTTGTGCCGTAAAAATCAAAACTCTTAATATTATTTTAATTTGCGTATATAGGTCTTGCCTTTCTAATTTTGATGTCTTTATTGAGACATTTGAGGAGCTTGTTGATTATCTCTCTGAGCTCCAATGTGAACTGATAATCGTCGGTGATTTTAACATCGACTTTCTCTCAAGTTCGTTGAATCTCTCAATTTTCAACTGTACTATAAATTCTTATGGTCTGCGTTTATGCGTAAGTGAGCCTACCAGGGTGACTTCTCATTCATCAACCTGCTTAGACAATGTCATTACTAATGTCCCTGAGCATGAGTGTGAAGTAACTGTTTTTGACCCGTGTCTATCTGATCATAGGGCGCAATCGATGACTGTCTTGCGTCCATTTTCCTCGCCCAACACAGTCTTTTCCAGAAGATTCACCGACAAAAACATTTCTCGATTCGTTTTGTCACTGAGTGCATTGGACTGGCGTTCCTTTTTTTCCTCCTCGGATCCGAACTATTTGTCCACTTTGCTATGCAATGTGTATGCTGACTTAATCGTTAAGCATTTTCCTCTCAAACAGTCCACCTCAAATTGTACTAATAGAGGAGCCCCTGTAAACTGGTACAATGACTCACTCCGTGAAAGACGGAATCTCTTGTTTACCTTAAAAATGTTTTGCGATAGGAAGAATGATAGTGAATGCACTATTATTTTCAAACGTCTGCAAAAAGGTTATAAAAAAAAGGTTCACTCGACGAAGAGAGCTGCATACGGACACTTTATTGTAAACTCTAATAATAAAACCAAGGATTCTTGGAGACTCATAAATTCTGAATTGAACAAACCTGCTCCTAGCCACACTATTGAAATTGCCCCCGAGGAGTTTAATTGTCACTTTGCTGCAGCGGCGGATCAGTTGAAATCACAGATCTCAAATTTGGACTTTGGCCCCGATTTTTTGCGCCTTGAACGGTTTCAGGTCCCTCCTGATTGTTCTTTTGACTTACCAGTTATCTCCGAAGAAACGGTGTTCCGTGCCTTGTTAACGTTGAAGAATTCAAAATGTTTAGATGTGTACAACATAAACAGTAAGATCGTTAAACAATCATCTAGTATTCTTGTTCCTCTTTTAACACATTTATTTAACAGTTGTATAGTTTCCTCAGTTTTTCCCGATGCACTTAAGCATTCTAAAGTGCACCCTCTTCATAAAAAAGGAGATAAGAAGGATGTAAACAACTATCGTCCGATTTCGATAATCCCCTTATTTGGAAAAATTTTCGAAATTGTGCTAAAGGACATTTTATTGAACTACCTGCTGGAAATTTCTTTTTTTGATGACAGGCAGTGGGGATTTCTGCCGGGGAGGTCCACTTCGCAGGCTGTCCGCTCCGTTGTTGATGTTGTTGTTGACGCTTTCGAGAATGGTGATAGGATTGCTCTTTCCCTGTTCGATGTGTCTAAGGCATTTGATTGTATTAGTCACGATTTGCTGGCAGGTAAGCTTTCCAGAACTGGCGTCTCGGCCCATACACTACGGTTTTTTATGTCTTATCTACAGGATCGTTGTCAATCTGTGCATGTGAACGGATTAAGTTCATCGACATTGCCCTTGAGGTTTGGTGTGCCTCAGGGATCTGTCTTAGGACCTTTGCTCTTTCTCATATATGTAAATGATCTTCCAAAATATGTTGATCCGGCAGACTGTAGATTGTTTGCTGATGATACCACCATTATAACAAAAGGCTCATCTCTGCCTGAGTTAGCAAGTGCTAGTTCGTTTGCTGAAACTCGAGCGAAGAATTGGTTTTCTGCCCACGGGTTATTTCTTAATGAGAGCAAAACTCAAAGATTGACGCTGTCGACAGCGGAAGCTAGGGGTGACAGTGTTACGTTGCTGGGAATTTGTATTGATGATAGGCTGAGCTGGGGCCCCCAGATGGATGCTCTCTGCAATCGCCTGTCATCGGCATTGTTCGCATTGAGATGTCTTCGTGGTTCTCTCGACATTTCTGTACTGAGAACCGCCTATTTTGCCTTATTCCATTCAAGATTCCTTTATGGAATTACCGTCTGGGGTGGTTCTGGACACGCCTTGAGAGTGTTCAGGATGCAGAAGAGGGCTGAAAGAGTGTTGCTTGGCCTCGGGTGTAGAGAGTCCTGTAGGGACCATTTTCTGAATCTGCACATTATGACTGTGCCATCGGCTTATATATATTTTACCTTGCTCGAGATCCATCAGAACAGGTCAAGGTACGGTCAGCAGTCTGATATACATGATTTTAATACAAGGAATGCAGAACATCTTAGGCTGCCTAGATACAGGCTCTCAAAATCTATGAGAAACTCCCTGGATTTGAGCTTGTTTAACAGACTACCTGCCAGCGTCAGAACCCTGAACGCTACAGAGTTTAAAATCAAACTAAAAACATTTTTCTATTCAAACAGCTTTTACAGTGTGGAGGAATTCCTTGTACACCGGTTCTGAAACGTCTTTTGTTTGCTATGGATGTGGCTCCTGTGTCTTTATATATTTTGTGTCAATTGGTCTAACGTCTCATAACTACTGTAGTATGTCTTAGTTTTACTTACTTTGTTATTTACTATTAATGTTTTTTTACTGACTTGCTACACATACATGTTTTGTATTTTGTGGTCAAACAAATAAACCTAAACCTAAACCTAAACCATCGATTCATTTCTCAAGTTCAAAAATATGATGGGGTTATACGGGAACTGGATCACGAATTAACGAAGACAACTATTTGGAACTGTAGATAGCGGGTGTAGGACAAATAAGAAGCTACTTCACAGTTGCGAATACGCCAACGTTTCGATCTTTATTTAGATCTTCTTCAGGGCTTAATTCAGTTTGAGAAGTATGTCATCTAAGCTATATGTATGTCTTCTACGGACATAACTCAAAAATAAAAACAATGAATACACAAACAGACGACCACATGAGTTAAGGACAAACAAAACACCAGCCGCCAGGAAAAAAATGCATATAGCTTAGATGACATACTTCTCAAACTGAATTAAGTCCTGAAGAAGATCTAAATAAAGATCGAAGCGTTGGCGTATTCGCAACTGTGAAGTAGCTTCTTATTTGTCCTACACCCGCTATCTACAGTTCCATTGCATTAGAAAGGACACAAAGCACGTATAATGTCACAACTATTTCAATTAAGTCTACGTTTCGCAGATATATTTCTGCATCCTCAGGACGCTAAAATTATAGGTGTGCAATTTACAAAAAGAGGCTCCTAAATGGCTCTATAACAGTAAATATTGTTATTCAACTTACAATTAGGTTTTGCCTACAATTCGGTTTTGCCTTCCTTGTTCCTAAATTTACACAGCACTTTAGTACAGCAGAATCTGGAGTAACCATATTTCGGAGTAGGTAAGTAAGCATTACAAGTGACAATTACAAACACTTTAAAATTGGGTTTAAAATGCTGGGACTACACAGTTAAATCCGCACACAAACAGACAACGTTAACAATACAGGTTTTAATTAGAAATTAGCACGAAATACCAAATGTTATCGGCAGGAGCTACAGAAAAAGAGTCCAGACATGGATAGGCCTGCCTTCCTTTAAAATGGGAGGTCCTTTTTCAAATTCTTTTGCGTATGTATAAGTTATGTATGAGTTTAGCTGAGGGTTGTAAACATAAAAAACACAAAACATTAAAACAGAATTCGTCATTAAGCATTCTGCTTGTGTTCACCTTTTAACTTCGACAAAAAATTTAGTTTTGATTGTATTTTGATTTTTTTCGGTAATTTTTATTTTTTTATTTTCTTGTGTTGTATAATTTTGTAAATTGTTTTAATTTTGCTTGATAGGGCATCAATGTATGGAACTTTAAAAAATATAGTATCACACGAATTCTGTTTTATTGTTTCAGTGTACAACCCCCAAGATTAAATAAACTCATACATAATGTTACGAAAGCAGGCGCTGCGGCATGGGTGACACGAGTGATTTATTGCTCTGGGTGACACGAGCGATTTATTGCTCTGTTTATTTAGAACGCAGATATTTACGACCTTTTTTATGTGAGTCTTTTCAAGAATGTTTTGGTGTTTGTTTTGGAAGGCTTTTCTGTAGTTTTTAAGATTTTGTATAAAAGGCGAATAGCGCCGCCGTTAGTAGTAGTCTTATTTAATCGAGCAAGTAAGCTAAAATACCAAACGATAATAGCAGGCCATAAAGTGTTAAGTAGTGAGTTATTTAGTAGTCGAATTGTACCTGTGTGTATTTGTGGGATAAATAAATAGTGTTTTCGTGTTAAATCGTTACATTGGTAGTATTAAACCCTGAGTTCGCAACAATAACATGCATACGTCAAAAAATTTGCAAAAAGACCTCCCAATTTAAAGGAAGTCGACATGCCTATCCATGTGTAGGCCCTTTTTTTATCGCTCCTGCCAATAACATTTGATATTTCCTGGTAATTTCGAGGATCGATCGACATCCAAAACCTGTATTGTTAGCGTTGTCTGTCTGTTTGTGTTTAATTGTGTAGTCCCACTATTTTAAACCCAATTTTAAAGTGTTTGTAATTGTCACTTGTAATGCTTACTTATCTACTCCAAAATATGATTACTCCAGATTCTGCTGTACCAAAGTGCTGTGTAAATTTAGGAACAAGGAAGGCCAAACCGAATTGTAAGTTGAATAACAATATTTACTGTTATAGAGCCATTTAGGAGCCCCTTTTTGGAAATTGCTCACCAATAATTTTAGGGTCCTGAGGATGTAGAAATATATCTGCGAAACGTAGACTAATTCAAATAGTTGTTTTTGTCATTTTGTGATCCTGTTCCCGCATAATTCATCATATTTTTATATAAAGCATTCATTATTTATTCCACAAATAAGCACCATTACAATCCGTTTACCGGCCGCGGTTTCTGCCTTTATGTCCCTAAAGCTTATAGTCTAGAAAACTCCCTATTCTCTAATATTCATCAATCAAAGGATTCCGCTAAACGTTTAAAATGTCGATTAAACAAGGTAATAAATCACTCTCGTCAGCGAGCTGCGACAGGTTTAAGGTGCGCGCGGGAACACCCGAAGCTCTTCAATTCCTACCATTATAATTGTTTATAAAAAAGAAAGATAAATATATAACATAGAAATGTATATAAAAAAGAATGAAAACCCTCAAGAAGTCATTTGATTGAATTTGTTTTAGGACCCCCACATACGTAGGATAACCAAAGTGTCGGAGCTTAGTAAATTATCGCTGACGGTTCTGAAGTCGATACACTCGCAAATACGACAGGACTTGGAAGAAATAGAGAAAGTGCTTTATAGAGAAACAGCCTCCAAGTGTATGGTGTGCGAGGAACGGAATAGGACTGTTACTTTGAATTGTAATCATTTCGTGTTGTGCGATACGTGCGCCAGTACACAGCCCCAGTGCCCGTATTGCCAAACGCCCAACAGTCTGGTGACCGGTGTGTGAGTATAAGGTTATTAGGCTTGTAAGGGGATCGGCTGCGGATTGTTCTGAAACTGATGCTCGCTATAGTGTGCTGAGAAAATTCTTTATTTGGTTAGTATTATATATAAAGCTGATTTAAGGAGAAGCTATAATGTTTTCAAAATAATCGGGATTTTTTTTTTGAGTTTACAAGTATTTTGATAGTTCTCCTTACTTCGGCATTGTAGCATTTTATCGTCCGTGCATTTACGTAATAATTAGGCGGTTCTATAGCGACACCCCCAAAGAACAATCTCCAGCAAGATCCTTTTACAATTTAACAAATTTACTTCATAGCTCATAGTCATTTATATGGAACTTCTCGTAGAACTTAAAGAAAGTTTTATGTAAAAAAATGTAGTAAGTACCTACGTATATAATATTATTACGGTAGCATCACTATTACTATTTATAGAGTTACTTATTTTTAAAAAGTAAGTATTATTTACTTTAGGTTGTTCGCTACACGATGTGTTTAAAAGAAATTTATTCGGTCGCGTTATATATATTTTTTTGTAATAATCCATGTTAAAAAAAGGATATAGCCTAGCTAGAGTACTATAAAATTTTTCCGAGGAAGAGAGTTAATTATATTTGATGACAGGCAGGTTTTAATGTGGATTATAAAGACAATTATTCATTTAGGATGTTCAAATTATTTTTCATTATATTGCAAAACGAGTCATTGCTACACTATGACATATCAGCAAGAAACGGATAAAATAGGTTCTTATTTTCAGTGCCTAAGAATCGTCAGATTTAAGTTTATTGACCAATCAACTTCCTACCCGCAATAAAGTCTTAAAGGGAAATTTAATTTTCTTTCAAGCGCTGCTGATGTGTAGCAAAAAAATCTATTTTATTAAACGGACTGATCTTTTTATTTTTTGTTCTCTTCTATTTGGTTCTCAGATGTCATTTGCAAAATCGTGATTGAGTGTGATATATAGTTTTTAGCGTCTTTATTTTTTGCGTGGTTGTATGATGTGGGGTTTTTCTCTCGCGAAATTAGTGAATGGGGAAGCTTCAGCAATCGTTGATATTCTAAAAAAAGAATGTTTGCTCCGTGACAATGATGTTCATTTAGAATACTCAAAAGTGTCTAGGTGTACTCAAATTGTCGAAAAAAATTGGTTTGATTCATGCAACGTAATAACACATTTCTAACGTCACTTTTTGGTTAAAAATATTTTTCTTTAAAAATTGATTAAATTAAAAAAACTAGTTTTCTGAAATAAGAGTAATACAGAATTTGGAACAGTCCTTTTTTGCAAAAAAAGCTGTTTTAAGGGTTACCAAACAATAATGTTTTGATGTTTTTAATCTAACTTCAGACCACCAAAATTCACAATCTATTAGCTATTCACAAAAGTGAGATGCCTTGAAATCCCGAATGGCCAACAAGTAAATGTATGCACTTCTCCCCTTTAAAGAAGGATTTTTTCTTAGGCTCATATCTTCGTAAGTTAAATTTTTTTTACTTTTGTTATATCGCTGAAAACTTAAAAAACTGGTCAACAAGAAGAACGGCACACGCAATTTTTCGTGTCATCTTCAATTAGCTATAACTTTTTTAATTGCTACAAAAACAATTTGCACGGTCTGAAACCCCATCAAGAAAGCGAACCACTTTTTTTTTAAACTGACTATTTTGATGATTGAACTATAATTTTGATGTTCCGCCATTTTGCAATAATTCCTTTTTCTTTGTCAGTGGGTCCACATCCATATCCCGAAACTTTGTTGCCAGATTTTTTATTAAATTAGTTTTTTTTTATAGAGCATTGTGTTCATTAGAATCCGTCGTCTAGCCGCCTATGAAAATCATTTGTTATTTTGAAGCATTTCGTGACTTACTTCTGCAACGCCGTGACCATTCCTTCGATATTTTAATTGTCACTTATGTCATATGTCAAAAGTCCATGGACGACATTGTCGGCTTCAGAGCGTTCTGTATGAAAGGCGGGACGAGGATATCCTTTATTTTCTTGGAGATAACACTTTGCGAAGATAAATAAACCAATAGTTGATGGCGGATCAAGTTTTGACGTGCGATGATATCTCTTTTTTTTTCTATCAAAAAAATCATAGCCAACTACATGACGTTTTATAATGAACAATCCATATAGAGCGAAAGACAAAATGTTTAATACTCTTATTTTTAAACTGTAGTAGTTCGGACACGCATTGATTTTAAGCGGTTTTCTCTAGATTATTGACACAGTGCGGTTTGTTCCTCATTCAAATAATTTAAAAACAAGTGAAGTTTTTTTCTGGTTGTCACGCATACTAAAATATGATACCATTATTGTTGATACTGGTAATTTAAACCAGCAATGTTTAATAAACCTGATCTAACCCCTGTAGAGGCAAAGGGAACTAGAGTGATGCCATCACAGGTAGCAAACATCAATATTTATAGACGGTTTTGTCAGATTTTAATTTAATTAATGTTATTAAGCCATTAGAAATGATACAGAAAGGACCAAAATATTCTTGAAAATGTCGTTGGGAGTTTTTTCAAATCGATATAATTCGAGAAGTCAGATTATTTTTATTATTCTGAGAATTGACAGCAGTGTCTGCAAATTGTTTCTTCTCAGAAAAGTTTCTCACAAGTGACAACCGAACTACAGGTACTAATTTGACAAAATTATGATAGCATACCATCAACAGTGTAGAAACCAAGTATCATCAAAACTCTATATAAAAAATGCAAATACATATATCATAATTTATCTTAAAAATTAAAACAATACTCAAACATATACAAAAAACATCATAAACAAAATTACCTAACATCTTGTAAACTCACTATGGACACGACGCAACTTTGCAATTCGCCTTCTTGGCATACTGCTCACCAAGTTTGCTCGGGATTCGCGATGAATAGTTTTCTACCGGACTCGAAGACCATTCGTAATACTGAACAGAAAACTTTTGTCACTTAATCTTAAACTTTACAAATTTGGAAATTCGTAATTGTTAATTAATTTTTTCTTAATGGATTTTTATCATAATTTATAGAACTAAACAGGGAGTAAATAAATAATTTCAAAAAAAAATAAAAAGTGATTCCTTGACGAAAATCAATAGAGAATCATTACGCTTTAAACCCCCTTTTGAAATGCCAATTTGTTATTTTTGTAACTTCAACACGTTAACTACAGCTACTTTTAACGTTCCGTTGGTCAACGTTAAAAACCACTGTGAGGTAAAATGCAGATATTTGATTTGGTGGTTTTCCTTGAAACCATAATGCTAGAAAGGGTTAAAAAATTTACGGTTAGCTGTTTCTGCCACTTGCTTGCATGGAACAACGATAATTTACTTATTATTTTCATTAGCTTTTAGATTTTTAGAAAAAAAATCCAAAAATAACTTTTGGCGCCTTCTTTAAAATTGTCTAAGCTGCGGTTACTAAAATAAAAAAAGTTTATATCAATACCTCTCCTGATTTTCTCCAATGGAATCATCCTGTAATTTTTTGTAGATATTTACACCGTGTATAGCGAACAGATAATCGGAAAATCAAAGAAAAGGATTGTGTTAATAGAAATTAAAAAAAAAAGGGACGAGACGTGTCAAGCTCTGATACTGTTTTTAAATAGTGAAAATCATTCGATTGTGACTATGTTTAGTTCGTTTCAAAATCCACTTCTTCCCTCTTGTCGTTCTTTACCCACTCAAGGCCTTCGAAGGACCAGATCTCTATGAAAATGAAAGACTTTTCGCATGTGTGTGAATACCAAATCTAAGCGCTCACATACCAATAGTCGGCCAGTGTAGTATCTCAAGCTTAGTCGGCCATATGTTATTCTTGTTGTGTACAACACTTGAGCTACGCTTCCTCTAAAATTCTCTTTCCAAATAGAAAATGCTTTGCACTAGATTCATTGTGGGTAGTTCTATATTTACATCATCAGGCTTCAGCCTTGCAGGTATATCCAGTCTACTGGACCGTCTGCGCTTGAGCAAGCAGGGTTCTGTTCATATCTGCAATCATGTTCCAGAAGGTCACGAACGGACAGGGTAGAGTTTCATATCTAGGGTACCTGTCGCTCTTAGATTTGCACTTAGAGTTTAGAAGCTGGTTTCGTTTAGAAGCTGGTTTCAAACGTATTGAAGTATTTGCTGATTAATGGGTAGATGCTCAATGTTTATCACGTTCATCTCACCTTGGTGGTCTCCTCCGTATGGCATGATTCCTGCTGCCTCCGTGGCGTTACGTTGGTCATCTGTACGGCTGGATTATAACCCGGTACATTCATTGTGGGTAGTCCTATATTTACATCATCAGACCTTAGCCCGGTAGATCCCAGTCTAGTGGACCGTCTGCTTGAGCAAGCAGGGTTCTGTTCATATCTGCAATCACGTTCCACAATGCCACGAACGGACAAGGTAGGGTTTCATATCTAAGGTTATTTGCGTCCACTATTCCAAAGGTTCCCTCTACTCCTGAAATTTGTCGGCCGAATTTATCCCTTCGTCTCAGGGTACCTATTCACACATCTATCGCTCTATCTCTCAGCATTCATTGACGCCCCTATTAACATGACCAAATTAGTTTTTCCATTTGGCATACCAAGATTTTATGGAATTTTATACCAAAACATTTTCAACTTCTATCTGAATTTGGGCATGCTATTGTACCTAGTATAACACTAGTCGGTTTTTTATATTTATTTCAATTTCAAATGTTGACAATAACAAAGTTGTCATGTTACCATGGCAGCCTATTTTAAACAATAGCTGGTATGCAGTTGGTCATACAATGGTAAACTATGAAAATTTTGTTTTCTGTAATTCGTGAGTCTCATGTGGTAAAGTCCTTTGATAAGGAGCAATTTGCAAGCAAGAGTTTTGTTTCAAAGAATATTAATAATATTGATCCGTCAACTTGTTCTCGAATTACTACGATTTTACAAAAACTACTAATGACATTTTCAAGACTATTTTGTTGTTTCCTTCTGTATAAGTTATATATACTTCTGTATATATAATGCCTTAATAATAGAAACTGACAAAACTGTCTAGAGCTATTGATGTTTGCTACCTCGCAATGGCTCCATTCAGGTTCCCTTCGCCTCTCCCAGGCAACCAAGTAACGTATAAAAAACGTCATTGAATGACTGGCCAACACGTTGAAGTCACGTCTTTTTCACATTAATAAAACGTCTAATTTAAGTACATACCTTTATGTGGATTAGAATGCCCAATATTGTACAGGTGCTTTCTGAAAAACACCAATAGAAAAAAATTCGCACGATTCTGTCTTCTGTCATCTGTCACGGCATTTATGTTGTCTATCAGTACGTTCACGTACGTCACTTTTGCGTCTCTGCGAAGGTGAGTGGGACAAGACGAGAAAGTTTTTTTCAGTCAAAGTGAGACTGACAATTTTTCAAAATTTAAGTTTTTTTCATATATGAACAGAAACAGTTCAAAAACTGAATCATGATGCATAAAATATTATTAAAATGCAAAAACGAATCGAAAGTGTTCCATTGAAGATTGAAGAAAATTTAATTTATGCCAAAAAGTTCACTTTTGCTTCATCCTGTATACATAAGTAAATCCTCATTTAGAGCAGCTTCTTAACCATCTACTTTTTATACAGGGTGGTTTTTTAAAGATGGGCCATAGGAATTTCCATGCAATGAAGTTCGATGTTTTTTTTTAATGAGCCGTAGCGAATACTACAGCAAAATAACCTGAAAGGTAGACCATTATTGAGAATGGTGGGTGGTGTTTTTAAATTGACGCTGCTGTCTGATATGAATTTTGCAAAATGAAGAGCCTTGGTATTATTTTATTATCTCTTTTTAGGCCTGCTGCTCGACCCAGAGGAGTATAGCGAAAACATAAATTTCTTTTCTTCTAATGTGTACATTTTTGCTGAAGTTCAATAACAACTCATCATGTCAAACAATAAGTCGTAAATGTCAGTAGAAAAATAGGTACCAGCATACTCAATAATGGTCTACCTTTCAGGTTATTTTACTATAAAATTTGCTATGGCTCATTTAAAAAAAAACATCGTACTTCATTGCATGGAAATTCCTATGGTCCATCTTAAAAAAACACCCTGTATAAAGCTCTTTTCCCTTTCATGTACAGGGCGGGCGATATGTAGCGTCTAAATAGAGATGGGACACCCTGTATTTAAAAAAAAATATATTTAACAGAGATCGGTCAACCACTGAAATTATTACAAAAAAAGTATCAAATTTATTTTTTATAATTCAAACATTTTTCACAGATTTTTTGTGTCCATTTTTTTATAGTTCTGTTTTATTTTTGTATTAAAGCAATTACATTTTACGTCTATTTTAAATAAATATTTATCAGCTCTCCCCAACTGGAACAATTATAATGAAAATATTTTCAAATCCTTTTTTTATTTACATTTTTTAATGAAACTGAGGTTTAAATAAGCATTCATTTAAGAACCAAAATTATGAGGTTCTAACATAGTGCTCATAAGAAAAAAATGCTTTTCGTATGTCACTTGCTGATTGAATACTACACCCGATTTATACTCAATTATTTTCAGTTTTTAGTGTTGCGTTACATAAAAAGGAGCAGATTTTTGTGAACATTTGATAAACGTTTTTTTGCACGTTTATCAAACTTCTTTGGCTTGGTTCTATTAAGTATCTATCAACAAGGTGAATTTTTATCAATTTATGTTTACGTCATAGGTGACTTCCTGGGCGGCTGAGCTACAAGGGTTATTTTTATTAAATATTGCTGTTATAAGTTACCAGTATTAACAATATTGGTATGATACTTTTTCCACGCCTGCACGCTAAAAAACTGCATTTGTTTTAAAATTGTTTGAATGAGGAGCAATCCGCAGACAATAATATGTGAACAATATAGATCAATGGTTCCCAAACTATGACGACTTAAAAAAAAACAGTAACACAAATTTTGTCTTTCGCTTTATGTAAAAACTCGCAGTGATTTAATAAAAAAAGTCTGACGAAAAGGTCTCGAGATATGGTTAGTTGGCTCATTCTTACCCATAAATGGAAACGAAAAAAAATGTTTATTGCAAAATGCCAGAACATCAAAATTTTGCAACTTTTGCCCCACTTTGTTGTACACGCTGTATAATGACGATAATGTCAGTTTTAAAAAAAAAAAAAATAGTTCGTTTTCTCTATTCTAAAGAAAATCTGGTTTCAAACCGTGCAAATAATACATTTTATAGAAATTAATTATTTAAAAAGTTACAACTTATTGATAATGACACAAAAAGTGGCGTATGCCGAACTTTTTTTGACCATTTTATATGAATCTACTGTTCTGTCTTAGTGGTAGTGGATATGATTTATTTTGTCGTCGTCTTATCCACTGCCCAACTACAAAGACTTTGTTTTTATGCACGGAATTCCAGTTTTCCAGAATTCGTGCTATAATTGTCTAATGTAATGGGTTCGTTGAGTTCGTAAATAAAGTCATGACGCAATAGTACCAGGAGTCAAGCGACGTGTTGCGTCTGCGGGTTCTATAATAATAAGACTAATATTTTTAAAGAAATACATGCAAAAAAATTGCTTCCAAAATTGCAGGACCATTGAGTTAATGACCGTTTTTTTTTTAACAAAAAAAGGCTTTATGTTATCTACAAAATTTTGTTTTCTACCGATATAATAAAGACTTAAAATAACTTAAGAAAACGTGAACAATATATACTGTTCGTAAAGATCGAAAACTAGTCGAAATTGTGTTAACACAATCACGAGCTTTTTAAATGAGATTTTGAATCCATAGAAAGACTGTTTATTGTGATTTAGAAATAGGATCAATCATCAGTTGGAGCGACGTGACCGCTTGTTGAAAATTGAGTGACGCAATTGTTGATTTTTGATTGAAAATCTTGATGTTTCCTTCGACGGCCTAAAAATAATGTTTTGATCTTCATAAAAAAAAATAATTGAAAACTTTTGCATAAATTTAAGTATTACGAGAAGACTGAAGAAAATGAGTGGCCATATTTAGTTTGTACAAAAAGTGTAGAACATTATTGGACTTTCGAAGGAAAGATCAGTTGTTTTTTGGGTTGTGTGATATGTACGAGGTTAGGAAGGTTTCTTTAATGGAGGCTTAAAATTGCAAATGACACTTAATTAACAATAATAATTATTATTATTATTAGACACTACGAAAATATTCGTTTCGGCCGGCTAATGTAAGAATCATTACACTTAGGGTAGTTTTATTCATTTTTAGAATCTATTGGAAACCTTGACAGGCTTGATAGGCCTATATATAGTAGAAATCAGTAAATTTTTTTTAGCAAATAAACAGACGCCTATTAGGACTATCATTCCGGAGTATCAATAAATATTTAGATATAACCAATTTTTTTAAAATTTGGAGGCTATTGAACATCTGGTTTTTGCCTCTGAAAGTTTATCACAATAATTATTCTCACAAGTCAATTGTAATAATTTTTTTCTACAAGCATAGCATATATAACACTTACTGCGTATTTTTGACAAATCAACAGCATTAAACTGTTTAGATTTTTTAAGAACTTTGTTACTAAATATAATACGTTTTAAGAGAACCTATAGTTTTGCAGGCATATATAAAAATAGTTTGCAATAAAGAGACCAGTATTATTAACGAAGCGTCTTAAAAGTCTGCTAAGTAAAACTACCCTTTAAAATATGCTACTTATATTATAATCTCTTAATAGAATTATAAATAAAACAAGTGTATTTGAATAAAAATATGTAATATTAATTAAGTACAAACGATCAACTGTGTATCGTAACACTATTTTAGAGATTTTTGGCAATACGTAGATGTGAATAATATAGTTCTAAAATATTTTTAAATAAAGTGTTCTATATTGTAAAGATAATGTGTCATTACCACCTACTTTTCGGCTAGGACTAAAAATTAAGAACCTATATTATACCTTACGTGGCTAGTTTTATAACATTTTCCTTTATAAAAATACATATTTTAATTTTTTTACGATTTTTATTTCAGTTAGAGTGAAATTACATGATCGAAATTACGGGCGAATTCCAAAACTCAGCAGATCATCTACCTGGTAGATCAGTCACCTGCTCAATCCATTAAATTGCTAGATCACATGACCACCTTAACCCAAGTAGCAAGGTTACGTCATAAAGACGTCTCTTTTCCGTCAGTTGCTGACCCATCTGACCAATTTAGGATTTAAAGCTGACGCCCTGGAAACGTCCCAGCGGAGGCAATATGTCAGAGCCTAAACACGTCTCTAGAAAGACGTCTTTGGGTTCATGCTTCGTTGAATGTTTCGTTAGAGATCGTCAAGGCGTCTTCAGGCAAACGGATTTGAGTCACTAGATTGAGACAATTTATTTTAAACCGTTGTGCCTTGAATACCTGCCGTTTTGTACGTTAATGTATCTTTTTTTTTATTTTAAAACTGTTAAGAACATAAAATTGTAAACTTGACCAAGATAACGATGTCATGGCGAGGGTCTTTTCTCCACCAAGACAGCCTCGATCTGTCGAGTAGGTATCAAATTTTAACTTTATACAGCCTTGTAACTAGCCAAAATTGTCAGGTTTTTTGGGCGCTGAGAAGGCTTACAGCCGAAATCTGTACACCAAAAGGATTTTAAATTAAACTTGCACGATTGTAAAACAAAATTTAAGACAGATCTTTTCTGGAGTAAGAATTCTACGTTTTTTCCATGTTTTGGTCCTAGAGACGTCTATAGGTAGACTTTTTAGGGCGGTCGTACGTTGTCTCGAGGTTGATGTCCCAGTTACGTCTGCTTGGGTCAAAAGACGTGGCTGACGTAAAATGACCAAAATAGGCCGTCTCTAGGAGGTCTGGGTCTACTGGGGAACCGGTAGATGACCCGGTGAATTTTGGAATTCGCCCTACATAAATGTTATGCGAACATTCATCTTGACATATTATATCTTTTGAAAATGTATAACAAAAAGATATTGTTTTAAAAAGGTAAAAAGAAGACGAAAAAAAGAAGTACATAGAAGCTAAAACAGGGCATGTTTAATAGCAAAAGTCATCAAGTTGACTGTGAGTGATTGAAAGAAAAGGATTATCTTCTTCTTGTGCATATTATTATATATTATATTATATATAATAATGAATGTTTGGGACCACATGACTCATCTGTATTCCATCCCTGGCTGTATGTATTAGGCTTTCCGCTGTTCGCAAGCCGGTCTACTGTCTTATGTTGTGCAGCCACAACATCTTCCTTCCCATTCTCCTTCTTCCCTCAATCTTCCCCTCGATGATCAGTTGTAAGATCTGGTACTTCGTATTCCGCATTATGTGCCCTAGGTATTCGGTTTTTCTTGATCCTCTTGACCTCTTTTCTTGATCGTCAGTAACAGTTCACGTTCTTTGTTCATTCTTCGAAGGACATTTTCGTTGGTTACTCGGGCTGTTCATGGAATTTTCAACATTCTGCGGTATACCCACATCTCGAAGGCTTCCATTCCATTCATTGTGGTTTCCTTTAATGTCCAGCCCTCCATGCCATATAGTAACACCGAACAAATGTAACCCCTTATGAACCTCACTCTTAGGCTCTTGTCAAAGTCCGTATTTGTGAAGATGCGTTTGAATTTCATGAAAGTGTTGCGGGCGCTCTCTATACGACATCTTATTTGCAGGTCAGATGTCCATTCTTCAGTGAGTCACACTCCAAGATATTTAAATTTTTTTCACCCTTTCAATGGATGATCCGTCTGATGTGAGTCTCACATTTCTAAACATGTCTGGTTGGCGGGTAACAATCATGCATTTAGTTTTATTGGCGTTTATTTTTAGACCCATTCGCCTACTGTGCTCTCCCACTATGTTGACAAGATGTTGGAGGTCGCACATATTGTCCGCAATCAAAACCGTGTCATCCGCATAGCGAATGCTATTGATCCACGTTCCATTGCCTTAATACCTTTCTCAATATTCCCAAGTGCTTCCTGGAAGATATTCTCGGAGTACAAATTGAATAGCAGCGGCGAAAGTATATACCCTGTCGGACTCCTCTGCAGATTTCAGCATTATTACTTTGTTTTCCATCGAGTTTTTATGTTCAGATAGAGATTTTCTATGCAGTGGATATTTTTGCCGTCCATATCGATTTTCCTCAGTATTGTTAGTCATTTATGGTGTTGTACTCTATCAAATGCCCTTTCGAAGTCTATGAAACACATGCACACGTCTTTCCGCTGATCATGGCAGTTTTGCACTAGTACATGTGTTGCGACCAGTGCACCAAGTCTTGTCTAAATCCGAATTGTGTGTCACTGATGTTTTGTTCTCACTTTCTAAATATTCCTTGATGTATTATTCTGGGAAATAGTTTTAAGAATTGACTCATGAGGCTGATAAGCCTGTGATCTTCGCACTTCCTTGCGTTATTCTTTTTTGCCAGGGGGGTGAAGGTTGATGTCAGCCATTGATCGGGGTACTGGCCGGTTTCATATATCCTGTTGAAGAGTTTCTGAAGAACTGCTATGCCCCTATCATCCAGTAGGTTTTTGAACTCTGCCGTTATCTTATCGGGACCAGATGTTTTGTTGTTTTTCAAAGTGCGGATGGCCCATTCTATTTCTGATTTTGTTATTGAGGGCCCTACTAGATCATCCTCAGGGCCGTTCCTAGGGTGGTGGACGCCCTGGAGCAAGCTAAAAATTGCCGCCCTTTCCATAGTGAGAGAGGAAACTGCGGTCTTGACGGATTAGGTGTAAAATCAATAGATACAGAAACAGACCTTATATTTATTGTAGAAAAAACTAGAAATGTAAATAAAAACACACATGTACATATGTCATATTATTAAAACTGTTAAAAAAGGTCAACATTCCCTGCCTTAATTCTAGCAAACTCTCTTATGATGTCTTTCATATCCAATGATTCACAGATAGCATTCTCTATAGATACTAATGCTAATTTTTTTTACTTTTTTCGAGTCTTATATGCTTGTGCGCAGATAATTTTAAATAAATTTTCGTCTTGAAAATGATCATTCACCGCTTGCTACAGTAACGGGAAAAGACAACATAATTCTTAGAGCTATTGTTTGATTAGGAAACGTGCTGCTGAGATTATTTTTTAAAACATATTTTAAAACAGTTTCAGGTGTGTATATTTGCGTGACATCAATGAAATTCAGGATAATTTCTATTTCGTTACACAAATCAACACCGATTACATCTTTTTTACAGTTTTCATCATTTTCGTCTGGTAAATTTAAATCAAGGTCGGTGCGGAAATTTCTCAGACCATCTTTTGAAATTTCTGGGTATTTTCATCTTCACCTTCATAACTACACTATTTCTTCTTTTTTCTTCTTCTAACATCACTTTCGGTAGGAAAATTATCGTCAACCCCAAGACATTGGGCTAATTGAGATAAATTGTTCATCTGTTCGAAATTGTACAATAGTGTCTTTTAATTTGTCCAAATGTTGTACTGCGACTAGAAAGTTAATACTGACACTCTGCAACATCTTACAGACATAAATGGTTTATAGATTTGGATTTTACATAAATTACAATGGCCTTGTTGTCGGGAACAAACGGCTTTAATTGTTTTCAATAATTTAGATAAAAAGTTAGATAAAATTTAAAATTTGGGTGGCGTTTGGCGCCTCTAACGCACTGGCGCCCTGGTGTTTTGCACCACCGGGTAGGTCCGGCCTTGATCATCCTCCCTATCTTGGTTGGGGATTCTTTCATCTGAGAATAGGTTTCTAATATAGTTTTCCCATATTTATTTTCCGCGCATTGATGATGTCGTATGGGATTTCGTTTTTCTCATTTGTTATTATAGAGAAGTTTCTTTTGGTATATTCCTGCCGTTTCCTTTAGTTTTTTATGTAGATTGAAATCATCGTGTAGGGTCTGCAAATTCTCTATTGATAGCTATCCCTGTTCGATTGATTTTTGAGTTTGCTGCGTTCATCCATCAATAAAAGAATTTCGTCAGTCATCCATGATTGCTTGTGTTCTCGTTTCTTATATCCTATTATCTGTTTAGCTGTATTCATTACGGTATTTTGGGTCTCTTCCCATATATATAGCTTTGGTCTTCGTCTGTTTGTATTTTTGTTGTAACTGTTTCTATCCCCCGCTTACATTCCAAATCTGTTTTTGTTGTAGTCGTTCCGCGTTCGTAAAGCAGGCCAGAAGTAAAACGTGGTCAGAGGGTACATCTGCTCCTGGGTATGTGCAGATTATGGTGATGAAGGTTCCAAAACTTCTGTTGATAATCCTCACAGGGCTCCCAATTCTCACTTATGGCTCCACGTGCCACACCCCGGGCAACTGCATCGACCTGCAAGCTAAACTAAGTGATGATAGCCAGATATGGTAAACCTGCAGCGTCTGACCCAGAGTGCGCGGCTGCAAATAGCGACTGTTCTCCATGTTAGGTGCGGCTGAACATAAAGCAGCGAAGGCAACGTGAAACCACACTGCTAAACTTTTCCCCAGGATATTGCTATGGCGAGAAACACAAATGCTACGACCCCTAGTCCCGGGCAGCTCTTAGATGAGCAAGGGGTGCTAAGAATCTCCCGGCTCAAAGTAGCAAAGTCCGAACTAAAAAAGGGTACATGGAACGTCGTGCAAGAAGCCAAACGGATGAAAACAACGATTATGGGAATCAGCGAATTACGCTGGCAAGGTTCCGGAACATGCAGACATGACGAGGGCATTCTATACTACTCAGGCAGCGAAGACAGTGACACTCAGCACAGAAATGGAGTTGTCATACTCATAAAATTAGAACTGGAAAAGTACGTAAAACAGGTTATCCCTATAAACAACAGGATTATAATACTTCAACTAAATGCCAGCCCATTTAACATTAATATCCTACAAATATATGCTCCTACTGCGGAGAAGAAATACGATCATGAAACCAAGATTTTATTCGAACAACTAGGCGAAATACTTAATCGCCTCAAATAAAATGAAATCAATCTTATTATAGGAGATTTCAATGCTAAAATAGGCAAAAGTCGTAGATCTGACATGTTTGGGTGCATGAAGGATGATACGGCATGGGTGAGAATAACGAGCGCGGCGACAGACTTTACGAATTAACTCAAGAGCACGACATGGCTATAACAAACAGATTGTATAAACTACATAAAAGAAGGCTATATACATGGACCACCTCAGGCGATAATACTTCTTCTTGTTCTTTAGGTGCCCTGTCCTCCGGACGTTGGCAATCATCAGCGCTATCTGAACCATGTCTACAGCTCGGCGGAACAATGTGGTAGTGCTCACTCCATACCGTTGCCTTAAGTTTTTTTGCCAGGATATCCTTACCCATAGGAACCATAACCCACTAGTCGCCAATATAAAAATTAACATTAAAAAAGTAAACAAATACAACAAAAAACTAAAGTTTTCCAAAAACGATGTGAACACCAACAAACGGGAAAACGAACTGAACGACAGCCTCGACACAATGACAGTAACAAATAACAATACCGTAAACGAAACGTGGAAAATATTTCGAGAACATATCATTAAAATAATGGAAGAGGACACAGCAAACAAAACCAAAAAACAACGATGGATGACTGAAGAGATCCTGGAACTCATAGAAGAAAGACGAAAATGCAAAAACATCACAGAGGAATACAACAAAAGGAAATAAAGAACAAAATCAAGAATGCAAAAGAACAGTGGATGGTGGATAGATGCAAGGAATTTGAAGAACTGGAGAGAAGACATGATACCTTTAACATGTACAAAAAGTCAGAGAGGTAGCTGGTCTATTTAACAAAAGATCCCCTAGTCTCTTGGTGGACAACGCAGGCAAAACCATTATAGACGAGGAAGAAGTTCTTAATGCATAGGGCCAATACGTAGATGACCTGTTCAAAGACAATAAACCGACCACGATGACTGTTATAGACGACAACGAAGGACCTGAAATCTTAAAACCTAAAGTCCCATTTAATATAAAATCTGCAAAAACAAAAAAAACAACGGGACCTGGTGACATCCCAGTAGAACTATTCTAAATTATCAACGAGAAAAACATTGATATCTTAGTTAAACATTTTATTGATATATACAACACGGGAGAAATACCAGAAGAATGGCTGAAATCTGTATTCATAATAATTCCCAACAAAACAATGAGCCAGGAGGTGCAACGATCACAGGCTAATAAGCCAGATGAGTCACACACTAAGGGTGTTCCTTAACATTATACACGCTCGAATAAGAAACAAATGCGAAAGTGATTTAGATGAGACGCAATTCGGCTTCAGAAATGCCCTTGGTACCAGAAAAGCAATGTTTGCTCTGAATGTTCTTCTCCAAAAATGTCGACACCAACGTAAGGATGTTTTCGTGTGTTTTATTGATTATGATAAGGCCTTCGACAGAGTGTAACACGAAAAGCTAATAAATATATTGAGAGATAGTGGTGTTAATGGGAAAGATTTACAAAGAATTAAGAACCTGTACTGGCGACAGAAGGCAGTCGTTCGCGTCCATGGAAGATTTACAGATGAACATCAAATCCAACGAGGCGTTCGACAGGGATGTGTCCTGTCTCCACTATTGTTCAACCTATATTCTGACAAAATCTTCAAAGATGCTTTATATGAAAAAGAATTCGGGGTCATAATCAACAGCGAGCTGATTAACACCATTCGCTATGCTGACGATACGGCTATTTTATGTGATGATCTTCAGGGTCTCCAAAGTCTCATAAATTCTGTTAGTGCAGTGGGACAGGACATGGGACTGAATATAAATGTTGCTAAGACAAAGTTTATGGCCTTTAGCCGTCAGCCATACCTCAACGCGTCACTACAGATAAATGGACAGAACGTTGAGAGAGTATCCAATTTTAAATACCTCGGATGCTACATCACCGAGCAACTCGACCCGGACAGGGAAATTAGATGTGGGATTGAAACAGCCCGTACAACGTTCCGGAAGATGAGATCACTGTTTTGTAATGACAGCCTGAACCTAAAGCTGAGACAAAGAAAGATTAAATGTTACATTTGGTCTGTGCTGTTGGACGGAGTTGAAGTCTGGACGCTGAAAGCTGCCACAATCAACCGTCTAGAAGCATTTGAAATATGGTTACATAGACGGACGCTAAGAATACCATGGATGGCTTTGCAAAGAAATGACGTTTTAGACAGGGCAAATACAATTCGTGAGCTTTTGACAATAGTTAAATACTGAAAACTGGAATACCTCGGCCATGGTATCAGAGGAAATCGCTACCGGATCCTACAACTTATAATGAAGGGCAAAATAGAAAAAAATGGAAGGCCGCAGGGGCATAGGAAGAAAACAAATCTCCTGGTTAAAGTACATCCGTGAATGGACTGGCATACATAGCGTCGAACAATTGTTTAGAGTGACTGAAGACAGAGATCAGCTCGCCATCGTGTTTGCCAGCGTCAGGGGGAGCTGACAGGGCACAATAAGAAGAAGAAATATTCCCATTCCATTTCGGTGGTTCCTGTTTTGGTTGCCTGAGTATAGTACAAGCGGCCTTCGTGGACAGTACACGTCCGGCCACCAAGTTTCTGAGATTCCCAATATATTTATGTCTAGTCTCTTGATTTCTTGAGTTAGATTTGTTAGCTTTCCTGCTTCGAACACACTTTGTACGTTCCAGGTCCCTATATTGACATTTTTGCGGACATTTAGTTTTTGTATCCTGGTTTCATTGGCTTCATTCAAAACTGTTCCCCCCGGAGATCCGATCGGGGAACTTATTTTACCTCCGGAATATTTCGAATTGAATGTCGTTATCATGTGGTTCTCTTGGAAAGTATAATGGAGATGATTTCCCGTTATCTTCCTTCATGGGTATGAAATTACATTTTCTTAATTTCAGTTCTAACGGTTATACCGCCGTGACTCGGTCTCCAGTGCCGCGTCTGTTATCTAGCAGGGTGTGTCCGATGATCTATACAAGACCACCACTCGTGCAGGTAAGGTTGACTTTTGGGTAGGCTTGGGTCCCTTCTTACCTTTCTCCCCTTACATCCCAAGGAAAGGATAGAGTAACAAAAAGGTGTTATTACTTTTATTATTTACTTTTTACTGGAAGATGTATTACTTTACTTTTTTTAGTGTCTATAAACGTTTTTTTTTAGATTACCGGGATAGCAAAATGTATTCCTGGAATATTCTATGTATATACAAATAGGAAGATTGTACGATCTAAGAATATTTCAATTGAATATTTATTTTAAACTTTTACCCCCCCCGATATAGATATTCCTGAAAAATACTTGAATATTCCAATTGCGTTCTAAGAATAAACCATTCATATAATGGGAATAGCTAATAATCTGAATGATTCAATAATTATTCTGAAATCAATCAATCAGTACTGGTATACTCTTGTTTTCAGTTTGCAGCTCTAGAATACGCGGCGGAAGGTCTTCTCAGCTTTGACTCATGAAGTCGAGTTTAGCACTTATTTCTTCGTTACTAATGTATCATGGAGCATTCTCCGCCACACGGAGATTTTACATTTTTTTCAACAGCTTCTACCCTTGAGAGATGGGCCTCCGCCGCGCACCCTCATGAGGCCGATCCATGTGTTAAGGATCGGCCGCATGATGGTTTTCAGCAGCAGGAGCTGTCCCCTCACGGGCAGATGGCTTCTTCAGTTAAACAGGGGTTATAGTGAGGCCATAAACCCCCTAGCTTTGGCAACAACGACCCTGACATGGGAGCCCTAAGTCAGTCCTTTATCCAAGGTTACCTCCAGATAAATGGCCGAGTCTTGCCACGCCACTTCGATGCCTTCGATCACAAGTTGATACGGGATGGCATCGCGAGGTCTACCTCTCAGGATTGCCTGGCACTTGGTTGAATTAATTTTAATCCTCCAACGTACCAGCCACACCTGCAGGTCGTCTAACTGCCTTAGTGTCTTGGGTGGAAGATGAAAAAGGATATAAAAAAGAAAGGATTCAATCTATCGGTCCACTCGTTCTAGGGTTATACGCTGTCAAAGTTTGAAATTGAGAAAAAAGTGACTAGAGAGAATACCAAAAAAGAATACCCGCTTTTTTGGTCGATTTCGAAAAAAATACGGTAATTTTTTGTTTGGTCTTTTACTACGCTTTAAGAGTAAAATTAGTCCCTTAAGTTGATTTGTTTCTAAATGCCTTCAAAGCACATTCTAAAAGTACCTAAAAATCTCCCAGATTATTCCAACCTACGGGACTTTTTTTAACGGGAGGTGAAAGGGCACGTCAAAAAGAACAAAAAGTCCAATCAGTTCAAAAATTAGAGGCGATCAAGTTTGGAAATTGGAAATAAAAGAGGAAATACGCACCCCCCTCTCTTTTTGGCCAATTTCGAAAAAATTATGACAATCGTTTTTTGCTGCTATTGATCTGAAGAGGCGATTTCAATCCTCTATGATCAACGTAACAATAAACATAATGGGATAGAAATTAGTTTCTTAGGTGGACTGCATTATTTCAAGTACTTATATTCTAAGTGGAATATTCTTAAAATAATCCCCCTTAAATATTATAGGAATATTTCATAATCGTAATTTTATTTTTTAAAGAATATTCCAAATATTGCAGATTCTAGAATATTAAAAAAAGAATATTTCCTATAGAAGATTGTAAGAATATTACTCAAATATTTAGTGTTATCTGGAAAAATACGTATTACATTCACGTCCCTTTTAACAATAACTTAAACTAATAAAGGTAATCAGTTTCTACTTTTCCGAAACAATTAAAGCGGTTCATTTAAGCTACTAAATAAATATAACGGCAAAACTATTACCTACACCATAAACAATGACACGATTGAAAATTATCATAAACCAGACATGTTTTGAATATTTTACCTGATGGTAATGAATGCTTGAAAGTTATATTAGTAATCACAAAAGTCTTAATTGATTGTAATAACTGTTCCAATAATTTAAATAAATTGATACTTTTGCTAATAGCGGCAAAATAGTGACGAAGAGCAAAAATGCAATAAGCTAAAAAGTGTCTAAATGAAACGGGGAATTCAGTGCTTAGACCCTTAGACCATCAGTGAGGGTCAAGTGTTGCACCACATAAAAGTTTGAGATGCTAAAAGAGACTTGATCCTCTAAAAAGTAGCACGAGAGAATAGCTAAAAAAGTAGGTATAGATGAAAAAGCCGGTAAATTAGCAAATATAAAGGTCATATGAAGTATACTCATTACTTTACGAAGCCTTTTTTAATTTTTTCTATTAAAACCTAAATAACGCTGTATTATTTTCAATTGGCGCTATTTATTCAAATAGTTTTCGCAGTAGCGACCTCTTGTGGGACTTACGATAACTGAAAAGAAAGATTGAGGTTCTCAGTTCCTGTCCTTGTCAGGTATGGGTGCCGAGACATGTAAGACAGAGAAGGAATATCAATCCATGTCTAATTGAATTCCTTAATAATTCAGATCCAGCTTGACACTTTTTCGTATTAAACATCCCTCTCTTGTCCAGAATTCCTTTGTTTTACATATTTATGGAAAGTGCGTGAAATGCTACTATATTTCAATAAACTCACAACTCAGTATTTCTTTTTTCCAATTGAAAAATCAATCGCAACCGAGCCCTACCGAACGAATTACCATTAATCCAATTCCAACCAATCGGAGCCGAGAACTTCTCCACGGGCCAATGAAATTGTAGCCCAGAGCGTCACCTGGCGTTCTTCGTCAATAATCGCCATTTCAGCTTTCACTTTTGTAGAAGCAGTCGTGAGTGTTGTTTGTTCACAATTTTGTTTCGAAAAAACGCAAGTAAGTGTCGTTTTATTAGTAAAAAACATTGCCTAGTTTTAGTACTTTGTCTAATAATCAGTTTGATCTAAATTTGCAATCGTCTCACGTAAAATTCGCTTCAAAATCCCAATCAGAAAACCCTGTAGGTATTCAACTGCATTTTTTGTTGTATCCGCCATCTTGTTTTGTCTCGAGTTGTTTGATTGAAGTAAGTGGAAATCCGGGAAAATCTAGCTTTTTCAAAGATTCCCTTTTCAAAATCTCCAGCTACCAGTCGGAACGTGTATTTTATGTTCTCCGCACAAAACTGATAGAGTTTTATGTTATAAATATAGATATCATCACAATGACATTTCCCGCTTATTTCTTTTACCTCTAGAAAGATACATTCCCACATTTTTTTATGCGTTTTGGTAACAATTACATTATTTACCATCATCTATCTTTGTAATATTCTGTATTAGCATCAATGTTGATTCAGCTTACCTAGATGAAAATATAATTTAGGTTAATCAGCAATGGCACGTACCAAGCAGACTGCCCGTAAATCCACGGGAGGTAAAGCTCCACGTAAACAGCTGGCCACCAAAGCTGCGAGAAAGTCGGCGCCTTCCACAGGAGGAGTCAAGAAGCCCCATCGTTACCGTCCTGGTACTGTAGCTCTTCGTGAAATCAGAAGATACCAAAAGTCAACTGAGTTGCTCATCCGTAAACTGCCTTTCCAAAGATTGGTCAGAGAAATCGCTCAGGACTTCAAGACCGATCTCCGTTTCCAGTCAGCTGCTATTGGAGCATTACAGGTATAGTTTTAAGTTTTTAGTTGTTTTTTTTAATAGATATGTCACTTTGTAAAGTAGTGTTTTTGTGAATAATTTTATAATTATTGTAATTGTTTTTTTGTTGTTGCTAGGAAGCCAGTGAGGCCTACCTTGTAGGTCTCTTTGAAGACACCAACTTGTGTGCTATCCATGCCAAGCGAGTAACCATTATGCCTAAAGACATCCAGTTGGCTCGCCGAATTCGAGGCGAGAGAGCATAAGTTACTTTCCATAATATTCGCATTAAATATAATATTCTAGTTTTAGTGGTCGTTTTCATAGCTTACTGCCAGGTGTTTTGTAGAAACATAGTGTTATGTTCACATTTCTGTTTTGTCATCTCAGATTTCTCATTCTGTGGATAAATTTCAAGTTAAAAGATGTCATTTTTGTAGTTATGTTCAGATGTAGTACAATAATGTTTATTTGTTTATGTCATAAGATTGTTTATATTTTAAGAATTATTCAATAAGTTTGATAAGGAATTCTTTCGATAAAAAAATTATCAGTTTTATTTCTGAAATAAATTGTCGAAGTACTTGAAAAAATACTTGTGTTTTATTATTTTTTAAAAGTACCTAAATCGATAAAGTAATATAAAAGCTCAAAGGGGAATTTGCACCCCCCAATAAAAAGACAGTGTGGTCAATGGCTTTTGTCTAGTAAGTAGACCTAATAGATATTAAAGTTTAGAACTGGTTTTTGAAAAGTTGGGTGGTCAAGTGAAAAAAAAGCCCTTTTCTATGGTAACAAAAATTCATATATCAAACATCGACTTTGAATAAAATGACTGGTTCAACGTTATATTCCGAATTCCCAGCGTTTTGGGTGGCACCTTTATCTAGAATACTCTAGGCACCTATTTTTTCTTTTCTCAAACAGAAATTTTGCTCAGACTGCTCTAGCTCTAGAGCGGTCGTCCGAAAACCCTATCAGTGATGAACTGGTTGACAATAATGACAACTAACGTTGACATTACGCAAATAAGTAAGGTTATTGTTAAGCTTCTGTTTGTTTTGGTGGATTTTATATTTACTCTATAAATTATTTGTTTTTTTTTTCATATTAATATAATAACATACCTAAATATTTATTATATATCTGTTGTTTTTTTTTTTGACCACGCACAAAAAGTCTTCTTACTCACTGGTAAGTCATTACTACACCTTTATATAGACCCTCCACAAATTATCAGTTCACAGACATTGTCTGTAAACAAAATCTTTTGTGTTTCTTTCTGTACAGATTTTTTTTTTATAACAATACAAAACGCAATTTATTATTACTTAATATGTGGATATATATCGAACATAATAAACTTTTTGAGGTCAACAAGAAATTGTCATTAAAATAGCTTCATCCTGTGGGTTAATACCTATGCTCTCCATAGTTTTGGTGAAAACCATCAGGCAAAAATCTGAATTGATATATCTCATTTAAGATGCAATGCATAAAGTCGAGTAATTTCCTCTTAGCTTTACATATGACATTACTGCTGTTGGAAGAATGCCTGAGTATTAGGGGGTTTGTATATTGTATATATTGCTTCAGTGAAGTTCACTCTTAATGAGAAGTTTTTTTTTTATGATTGGTTAAGAACTTTATTTGGCATAATCAGAGGATCCCTTGTCCGCTTGTGATCAAGCAGGTCCAATGCAGGTTGACTGATACAGTTGCACTGTCTATAGTATTGCAATAAAGAATATTTCTACTATTTCTCACTAGGCTCATGTTGTGTTAAATAAAGTTTTATTTTGCAGCCACAAATGGACACTGTGGACATTCAAGCTGTGGAATCTAAACTTAGTGATGTGACAGTCACAGCTCTGCCAATTACAAAACCATCACAATCTGTCTTGAATCTCAGCTCACACAGAGACATAACTCGTGATGTACAAATGCAAAACCATAATAGCAATTCCATTGGCACCAATGTGGGATTAGCAAGCCCCCAAGCAGGTAATAATGCCTTGGTAGATACTACAAAACTGTCACGCTATAAGTGCTCAATTTAGGTATATCAAAATATGCCCAGCTTCTAAGTGTTATAGAGGAGATGGGTAAAGAGGTAAGGCCAACATATGCTGGAAGCCGCAGCAGTGCTGAGAGGTTGAAACGTAGTATTACCTCTGCAAGGCTTTTAGTTAGGGAATGTTTGATTGAGACTGAGAGGAGTGCTCGGCAATAGTA
This sequence comes from Taphrorychus bicolor, assembly GCA_951812265.1. Classification (NCBI taxonomy): domain Eukaryota; kingdom Metazoa; phylum Arthropoda; class Insecta; order Coleoptera; family Curculionidae; genus Taphrorychus; species Taphrorychus bicolor. Next base: position 19,851,487 of record OX638298.1, read on the forward strand.
AGAGCTTAAGTATCCTTTGAAGTTTCAACTTTTCCAACTTTTTTGCTCAGTTTTTAGATTAATTTTTCTGTAGTTATGCCTAGAGGTGAGACTTTGTGTTTGATTACTCTTTAGGAATTTACCCATAAGAGCTTAATTTGTTAATAGATAGTACCAAAATGCTACTCTGCCTTAAACAAGGCAGAATTCCACTGAAATTGTGTCTAGTGAATGGTCATTCTTTTCAGTGTTTTATAATTAGGAATGAGACAATCTCAAAAAAAAAACTACTCATTTCTGACACATTTTAACTGTGTGATATATCACATGCAAAATACCAAAAGTCAGATAAAACATAGAATTTCTTGATGCACCATTCAATCAAATGTGATAGTTTTCCAAATAATTTTTCTGTTCCATAAACAGTACAAATAGTATTGTGATACCTACAAATGCTTCATGAAATAAAGGTTCTTTAATGTTGTCCTTATTGTGCAGAGTATGTTCAGTGGCCACCCACAATACAAGACATCTTTAAGTTAAATAAGTGGTCATGGTTTAAGGAAGTATTGAATATTTTTCATTGGACAGCAGTATACCTACTCTGTGCCTTATAACCAGTGGTCTTTGCATACATCCTCTTTATTCATAAGAAAAAGTTAAGTCTATATTTGTTACCATGCTGTTGCTGACAGTGTTTTTACATAAAGTGCTACTTGTTGTCTCTAGTCAGAGCAAGTAATATGTTGTAATTAAAACTTGTCTGTTTTAAGGAAAATGTCTGTTCTATAAGTAATGTGAAACTGCCAAATCAGCAGCTCAGGTGAAATAGTTATTTAGGAATAATATGAGCTATTTTTATACTGAGTGATAAAAATATATTTGCATACTGTTAGTCCTTGTGGAATTAAAAATAAAGAGTACCTTAATGTGAGAAATTTTTGTTGTAATACATTACATTGGGAGCATTGTAAGCTCATTCCTATATATAATCTGTTACAATGCTTCTGGCTAGAACTAGAACTTTTTATTACAAAGCAAATGAGGAAGTGTTTGGTTAAAACTTGAACAACCCTGTACTTCAATTCAGGTTGAGATAACTTTATTAATTAAGTCGCTTTCCAGCTGGCATGTATCAAAGCTTGAATCACTAAACATTGCATTTAAAGCCCAAATATTTAACACTTAGTACATCAGGGGCAAGATGAAACATATTTTATGCAGGAGATTCTCGACTGAGCAAATGCTCCCTAGCGTGCATAAATTGGTCAGCTAGAAAGTAATTTTAGTTTCATGCATTTTTACCAAATTCTAATCTGTAGATACTTAGCATTTTCAAAATTAACAGTTAAGTACTTTAAAACACTTAGTTAAATGCTTCAGGATTTTTCTTTAATATTGACAACATTCAAGATTAACTGTTTTCGAGAAAATTCAGATTCCTGCAAGGATTTATATATAGAAAATGATGAGATTGGTATGATGAGTATTACCAAATCATAATAATAGTTCCTATATTATATGTACTTAAACACCAATTTCTATCAAGAATGATGTGTGGCTGCTTTGAATACTCGGACCAGTTCACAAGAGGAAAGGGCAAATCAACTACAAATAAGTTTGTCTTCACCAATCTCACTGCTTGTAGGTACAGACACTGGGGGAAGATAATAAGCCTTTATTAAACCATGCAGTCGGGCCACTTCTGCATCTTCCCTCTCCAAGCCCCTAACCATCTGAGCAAACTTGATGATGCCTTCTCTGTTTTCTGGAAATCCATAGTTTTTAATCACGTCTATCTGGATTTGCATCACAACGGGGAAAATAAACTGCATCATCTTCAGCATTTCGTTGCCCACATTGTCTCTTGCTTCCTCGAGTTTCTGGGTGTTTTCCGGAAGGTTCAGATGGTCCAAGGTTTTGTTGAGGATTTCCACTACCAGTTCTGATGAGAAGGGTGGAGTGCTGTTTAATTTCGACATCCCACTTATATGTTAGAAAGGACTTTCGTGAAATGTTCACAAATTTATTTAAATATTTGTTTTATATTTATGTATTTAAATAATGTTTATTTGTTTTGAATTTTGTTTACATTTTAAGTTTTAATTTTTTTGAAGTGTATGTCAATTGTCATTGTCGTCAACACTGACGTTGACGGGTCGACGTTTGACAAATAGCGTTTTCGGGTGGTCGTTGTGCAACTAACCTGAACTCCGGTTTACATACTGTCGCAAGTGCGCCCCCCCCAATCGGTCGTTGCGTGGGGGCTGCTGCGGTTGAGGCTGCTTTGTTGCCCTCGCCGCCATGTCTGCGATGATTCGACTTCTTAGATGCATGTTCTAAGTCCAACGTACAAGCGTGAGTCAAATCTCTTTTATCACGCGCAAGGGAAACCCAACTCTCGGAAAAGATCTGTCTATTACGTTGTCCCTTAGATAATTAATCCGTGGTGTTTCATCTTTGTAGAGAAAAAACCGTTTCTTGGTATTGCCAAACGGATATAATTAATAAATGCTAATTTCATAAAGTTAAAGATTGAAAAATAAAAGTGTGTATTTTTTTGGGGGATGCCAGCAAGGTTGTATTGTTTAAGACAAAAGCCTGCAAAACGTCTTTAAAAAAAACTAATTGAATATTAATTTATTACGATAAAAATAAAAAAAAAATCAATTTTCAGTCTTCTCCGGAATCTGAAATAAATCGTGGAGGACGTAAACTTTTCGCGATACGCTCTTTCCTGCGAAAATTGAAAAACGGAACAACAAAAAATCTAAACCAACGACGCAGTGCAGAAAGGAAAGAGTTCTGCCAGGTCGCTGGGATCCTCGAGATTATGGTGAGCAAAACGCTATTATAATATACTAATGCCCGTTCGCACCAAGGAAAATTCAAGTATACTTAAGGTTAAGTGGCACATAAACAAGCAATACCATTGCACCACATAATAAGCATCATTTTAAGGGTGGCTTGTCTAACCTTAGAAATTCCGCGGCTTATTTCGCCTTTAACTTTAAGTGACAATCGTTCGCAGGTGCAAGCTGGAAAGAAAGTCAAACTGTTAAACAAAAATTATAACTCAATCTAAAAAAAGTAAAGAATTTTTATTGTTTTGCAGTTTTGCACTTCGGCTATCATTTCATTTTGTGTTCACATATATCACATACTGGTGAAGACTCATCATAATGGTGAAGACTGCTCTGGTCTCCCTTTCAGAACTGGCAATGATCGCACTTGTGAGGCTTTAAACCATCACAATCAAAAATCACTTTTAAACTTCTTGGATAGTAACGCATCTCTGGCAGAACTCTTGCAGCCACAAATGTTACAAATAAATGGCTTAATCTGTTTATAAATGGCCTTAATATAGAATCTCTGGCTCTTGGTTTTAAAAAGAATTCCAAATACTTGGCGCACTGTTTAACCCAGGACCCATGGACGTATCTAGCATCATATTATCTTAAAACAACAATAACAAGACAACTTCAGTAATACTGGCTCTTCAGGGGATTTGTGCAGGATCTCTTGGTCTCTGAGCTGGGTAAATTTATTTTATCTGTGCAAATTTAATGCTCCGGTTGACAAATGCCAAAATGATTATTATAGGTTCTATTATTAGTGAAAATGAAAAATCCCTAGAATTGGTCGGGGAGATACAACATTGCCAAATTTATCCGATACTTGCTTAAGATTTTATTTAAAAGGAATGGTGCAATACAGATTGACATAAGTGTCACTTAACTTTTATGCGGCCCTTACCTATTCGGAGCTTAAGGTAATATTGGTGAGAACGGGCATAAATGTTTCACCTTCTACAACTACTCTACAAATATTTAATTGCCGGTAGTCTCCTGCGTCTGCAAAGTATCCGCTATCTGCAAGAATGTGGCCTATTCGGGAAAAGGGCAGAGGTGGGTTGACACTATATGGCACAACCGAAAAACACTCCACGAAACTTTTCGTGACGGTTTAATTGCTTTGGCACTAATTAAAAATACAAATAATTAGCGCGTCGGTTTTAAAATGGAAAAAAAAGGAACAAAAATCTGACTGCGGAAATTAGAAGGGCGGTGCTCAGGACCTTTTCCCGACTTGAAATTAGAACTTTTCCGTCTTCTCATTTAGGTAGTCACTCTCTCGAGTTCAAAGCGCGTTTTTCTGGGTCATAACTCATCTCCCGACTTCAAAAACCGTCTCTCCTTTCGAAGATCCTCGGAACCACTCTCTCGCTACTTCTCATCCCCGAAAGGGTACTGCAGAAAAATTCGATACCATCCTCGCCAGTAGCCACGGTATGGCGCTGTGGACTGTGCTGGCATAAATTTAAAAAATGGACTTTTCTGGAAATTCTGTTGAAGCAAAGAAATTGAAAACGTGATCATTGGACAGAGTAAATAATGATCTTTGAAATGACACCTCACATGACATAATAGTTTCATTGATTTATTTAAATTGACCGTTCATTTTCTGGCCCAGTCAATTAAGACATAAATTGCTCGAATTTACATTCAAAGGATGAGAAATTAAAAACTCTATCTGATGAGAAAATAAGATTTTAATTTCAATTAACGATATTCGCGAAATCTCTTTAATTACAAAGGTCACGGACAGGTCTGAAATTCTTTCAAGGGCTTTGTCGGTTAAAGAAGAAAGGCTATTATAAGGGTTTCATGTTTCATGGCCAGAGTTTCTAAGAAGTTGAGAAACTGCCTGTCCATAAACTAATAAAAGAAATGCTCTTCGACGAAAATTAAATATATTGCAACCATCAAAAAACTTTCATAAGTTTAAAGATTAATAGCTTCGAAAAATAATGTTGCCACACATAAACTCATATGCAAACAGAGAGTTCAGTTTGCGCAACAATACGAATTTATATGTGGCAACCAATAACTTAGGAGATATGGACAGAGCTAACATTCAGCTAACATCCAATGCTGATATTTCCCTAATTCCTGGCCTTACGAGAATGGTTTATTCAGAAAACCGAAAAAATATTCCTAAACTTTGGGCTTAAACTATTCGGAAAATGGCACAGAGTTGCCACTAACGAGCTAGTTTATTATATCTGGAGAGACCCCCTCTTTACCACGGGGTACTGTAAATGTGGCGGCAATAGTCATTTTTGTTTCACTGCGGTTATGGCTCCGGTTGACATAAAAATGATTTCCACCAAAGCTGATTGGTTGAATGAAAATCAGCTAATCTGTAATTTTTATGTCAACCCGAACCAAAACCGGTGCGAAACGAAAACGACCTATATCCGCTTGTGATGACCTAGTATATATGGACAGAGCCAACAATTACCGATATTTCCCTAAAAAAGGTCCCGTTTTTTGGCCGGAAGTCCGCCATTTTTTAAGGTATGCATGACCTAGTTTTAGCGTCAAAGCAGATCAATTGGCGAATCACAAATTCTCAAATCTCAATATTATGGTGAACAAAGCACTGCTATATATATCTGCTATATATAAAAATTGCTGAGAGAGTCCCGCAACAGACTTTTGACGGAGTTTAAAAATATATATATATAAAATGTAAAAATACAAAATATGAATAATTGACGGCAGGCAGAACGACGTGGCCAAGAACTTTTTTTTTTCGCATCCAAAATTGATTACTCTCCGATTAGGTCTTCAACTCGACTTCTCGAAACCTTTCGGTTCAAAACCGAATCTCGACCCCCGACGACTCAAACGGAGTTTAAAAGAGTAGAATACGAATTGGCGACAATCAGAACGGCGTAGCCAAGATCTTTTGCCTTAAAAATCGAACACTTCCCGCTAACTACCCGGTTTACGTTCAAAAATTGATTCACAGAACCATCAAATACTGATATATCCCAAAAAATATCCCGCTTTTTGGGCAGAAGTCCGCCATTTTTAAGGTACACATGACGTAATATTGCGTAGGTTTCGCCGACGGCAGCAGCTGAGAAGTTTAGTCAGCGAACACTGAAAATTGGCACCTGATTGGCCAATTTCAGGGTTCAACTTCTCAGCTGCTGCTGTCGGCGGAACTTACGCATTTTCCTCATTAGCACATCAATTGGCAAATCACAACTTCAAATGATTTGACGTAAAACGTCAAATGATGTCAATTCAAGCCAACGAGCTAGTATATTACACTGGAGAAACCCTGCTGTTTTACAGTTTTGGCTCGCCTGTTTAGCAGCGGAAATCATTTGAAGTTGTGATTGGCCAAATTGATATGCTCTGACGATAAAATTACGTCATGGGTATCTTAAAAAGGTACCTGAAAGACTTCCAGTCAAAAAAACGTTATCATTTTTAGGGAAATATCTGCATTTGTTGGCTCGTAAACCGGTTTGTTGTAAGCGGTTTCTGTACCGTTTACAACAAGCCGTTGTAATTGTAATAGGTTTTGAACGTGATATGGCGTTAGCGAAAAGTGTTCGATTTTTGAGTCGAGAAAAAGATCTTGGCTACGCAGTTTTGATTGCTGCCTCCTCGTATTGTACAGTTTTAAACTTCGTTGAGTCGTGTAGGAGTCGAATTTTGGGTTTTGAACCAGAAGGTTCCCCGAAGTTGAATTACGCGAGAATTTCGATTTTTGGTTACGCCGTTCTGCCTGCCGTCAATTATTCATATTTTATGTCATGTGTTAGGTGTCATTTTAAAGAGCATTTATTCTGTCCAGTGGTCACATTTTTAATCCCCTTTCACCAACAAATTTTTCAGAAAAGCTCATCTTCTAAATTTATGCCCGCACTGTCCGAAGCGCCATACAGTGGCCACTAGCGGGGTGGTATCGATTGTTCTGCGGTACCCTTTTGGGGATGAGAAGTACCGAGGGGGTTCTTCGTAAAGAGGGAGAGGCGTTTTGAACTCGCGAGAGTTATGACCTAGAGAGAAGGTTTTGAACTCGGTAGAGTTATGATCTAAAAACGACGATCTTACAGGGAAGACGGAAAAGTTCGAATTTTACCGCGAGGAAAAAGTCAGTCTTGAGTTCAAGCCGTTCTGATTATCGTTAATTCGTATTTTTTCCCTTTTTGAACCCCGTTTTAAGTAAGCCGCGCTAATTATTTATATTTTTAATTAGTGCCAAAACAATTAAACCACTTAGTGTCCGCCTACGAAAAGTTTCGTGAAGTTTTCTTTCGATTGTGTCATATAGTGTCCACCCACCTCTGCCCTTTTCCTGAATAGGCCATTTTCTTGCAGATAGCGGATACTTTGCAGACGCAGGAGACTACCGGCAATTAAGTATTTGTAGAGAAAGTTGAAACATTTGATGTATTATAGTAGTGTTTTACTCACCCTAATATCGAGAATCCCAGCGACCTGGCAAATTTTTTCTCTTCTACACTGCGTCGTTAGTTTAGACTTCTTTGTTGTTGTTTTTACAATTTTAGTAAGAAATCGTGTATCCGTCAAGCCCGTTTCTGGGGACCACTGAGCTTATCGCGAAAAGTTCACGTCCGCTGCTATTTTATTTCAGATTCCTGAGAAAACCGGAAATTGTTTTTTTTATTTTAATTTTAATTAATTACTATTCGATTTTATTTTATGGTGTTTTGCATCTTTTGCCTTTAACAATAAAACCTTGCTGGCATCCCCAAAATATTACATTTTATCGCATTTAAATTAGCATTTATTAATTATATCCGTTTGGCAATACCATGGAAGTGTTTTTGAACTATTTACTGCGGATTAATTATCGGCCTTTTGCCCCCATAATCAGGGCCGGGTTAAACCTTTCCGGGCCTCTATGCAACTGCTCTATCCGGTCCGCTAGGCTATGCAATCAGATCTTTTCAAGTAGATGAAGGAACGTGAGTAAATTCCAGATGATCGACTTCAGGTATCACTTTTGGAGAGGCTACAAGCCGAGGGGTTCAGTGCGAAAGCGTATGCGCACGACGGACTGGTCATGGCTCGTGATACCAGTTCTTTGGCAGTGTTAGTGATCGAATGGATAGGGCATGTAGAATAATAGAACAATGGTGTACCGAGACGGGACTGTCAGTCAACCCTGGCAACACATAGCTTGTGTTGTACACTAAAAGAAGGAAAACTACAGTATTCCGCTCAGCAACGCTGTACTGTGAACCTATGCTACTAAAGCCCGAGGCTAAGTACCTGGGGGTGACCATCGACAGCGGGCCGACCTGGAAAAGTCACGTGAAAAAGGCATGCAATAAGGCAACAGCACTAACATGGCAACTACGCAGGGCAGTAGGCAAGAAGTGGGGTCTAAAGCCACAAGTGTGCATTGACTCTACACTGCCGTGATCATACCGAGGATAACCTACTGGGCCGTGGTCCGGTGGCCAGCGGTGAATAGGGCATCCTATGTGCTGAGGTTGGCCAGACTGCAGAGAATAGTCTGCCGGCCTACCCATAACGTGTGCAGTCAGAACAACACCGGGAGCAGCACTCACTGCCTTACTGGGTCTGTCGGAGCTTCCAATCTGGGATAAGAGAGAGGCGATAGCTTCCCTCACGAGGATGAATTGCTGCGGCCAGTGGAAGAATACAGCTATGAGAAGTGGTCAGACGCAGATCGCCAGCCTCATTTAGCGGCACATTCCGATTGTCCTGTAGCAGGAGGGGCGCCCACGCAACAGGCTGAGACTGAAACAGTCATTTGGGATAAATATCCCAACAAGGGACGAATTCAAGGAAGAGCTGCTTCAGCAACCTTCTAAGAATAATCAAGTATGGTGTACAGACGGATCAAGAATAGCAAATAGACAGTCGTCAGGAGCAGGAATATACAAGGCAAACCATGTAGAGGGCGAGGGCTTCGCCTTGGGAAGCCACACGACGGTTTTCCAGGCGGAGGTGTTTGCAATACTGTAAAGGGCCACACGAATAAAAGTCAGACAGCGGAACGAGTTTAAAGATCGTTGAGGACTGGAGGGATGCTCTAGAGTCACTGGCAGAAACAAAAAGGGTAACTCTGGGATGGGTTCCTGGACATAGGGGCGTGCTGACAAATCGGCCAATCGTGGTTCTCAAACATGCTTTACTGGACCAGAGTCATGTCTAGGAGTACCTAAGTAAAAGTACGTCTCTCACACTCTGAATGAGTGGGCGTGGAAGAGTACAAGGACAAACTGGACACAGTCTTGAATATGTCGACAGACCAAGAAAATCTATTTTTAACTCGGATAGATCCAAGGCCTCGTGGCATCTTGGGAGAAGCTGGCAGTGCCAGGGAGACCTTATAGAGATCCTTACTAGACAGTCCTCTCTGCACCCACTGTGGGGCAGGGGAAGTGTTATCATACCACTTTCTGGGAGTGTCTGGGATGGGTCGACTCGTGGAGGGAAGGGCTATCCTTAACTAACCTGGTGGAGTAGGGTTGGGTGGACCGGGAGACTGTGAAAAGGGTCTCTAAGGCCTAGTCGCAAGGCTTCGCCTCCCCCATTGTTTACTACTACTACTACTACTACTAAGTAATAACGTTCTAAAGCGTATTAACAAAGCAATCCACAGTTAAAAAAAAAATGGTTGACATGGCAATAAAATTCAAAATAAATGATCAAACTGCTACGTGCATGATTGGTATTGCGTAGCAAAGGTGGGTGGATTACGATTATTATTAGCTCTGTTACTATTTTCTTCCTTTTTAGCCTGAATTTACTCTCAAGACCTTGCTGACCTTTTGAGGCAAGAGACCCGCTAACTACCTTACGCCGAAGAGGGGTCGTGGGGTAGTAGATAGTGAATTTTTTATAGAAGGCGCCACCCGATTTTATAGCCCCACAGTGGGATCAGCAAGTCGACTTAATTGACAGAAGCCTCAAAAACGGGAAAATAAAATAACGCAGTAATTACCAGGCTCAAATTGGAATAAACAATAAACAAAACGTCAAAACAATTAAAATGCTGTTTAATAAACTAATGACCCTTTCTTATAAAAAAAAGGGTATTAATATACAGGTTTAAACTATCGGGTGAGGGTCAGGGCCCCTTTAAGTACAGGTAGAGAACTGATAGTACCTAGCACCTAGCAGCTGATTTTCTACAATCACTTAAGAATTTGAACCCAAATATCGTTATTGCTTCCAGTAGGAAATTTGGTTCTTAACGTGATAGAACAGAAGTGAATATTTAAGTGTGGGTTAATTTACATTAAACAAAGCTGTGCGCGTAACTGAGGTTAAGTGTAGTGTGTGCTCCACATGAAGCGTAAGCTTTATGAAATAACAGTTAAAAGGTAGTGATTTGTAGAATAAGTTGGGTTGCACTTGAAGTCAAGTTAAACTACATACTGCACACCAGTTTCCAGACAAAAATAATACCGTTCATATATATATATGGAGGGCCTACACAGATGTTATGATAAATTAAGTGTTCAATTCTTAGTGTGCGTATCTCAGTTATTCACTACGAGTGTTTCACGGTGTAAATAAACTGGAAAGAACCCACCTGAGTTTCCTGTGTTGCTCCAGAGGTCCAAGCGAGTGAGCTGTGCACGCAAAAAGCGGTGTCAAGCAACCAGGGATGACTCAGAGCATGCAGTCAGCGTCTACTGCAGTATGAAGCAGAATACAGGATGCAGGACGCAGTATAAATCAGTATTAAGCAGTATGAAGCAGTATCAAGCAGTATGAAGTAGTATCAAGCAGGTCTGGATAGAAATGGCTTTATGTAATTTAAACTCCGGAAATGAAAACGAATGAAAAGGTAATCATATTTCATGCAATAATTTAATGGTGACGGATTAAAATCATATGGTGCACATTATATCGATACTATTGATCACAATGAAAACGTGCTACGTACCTGAAGTTAGAGGGTGGCCTGATGGTAATTACCACGTGATCTACACTTGGCAAATTTCCTTTTTTTTTCAAATGGAGTGAGATGTTAAATTATTCCGTATGGTAAAATCAGTCAAAGACTATAAGGTATCAACCTTCACTAATCTACTGGAAATTTAACACTCTTTTACACTCTCAAAAATCCGCAGAGCGAAATCTTCAGCACAGCTTTCTTAGCCAAGAGCCAGAAGATGAAGGAGTTTCTAGAAGGAAATTTTGTAGTGGTAAGTAAGACCAAAAAAAAAAGAAAGTAAGGTCAAAGGAGAAGATTTGTTTTAAGGTACTATTTTGTAGCAAAATTGTACTAAATGTTTTGCACCATTTTGATTGGAAGAGAGTAGCATGACGTCACAACATGTTCACTATTTTTAGCTAATCACGACTCCCGTTTCGTTTTACACCTTTGTTGTTATTTCCAAAAATTCAATAAAAATTGTTAACTTAAAATTCCATCATCTTTAATATTACAAAGTTCATCAAGAGATATAAAATAATGTTTATAGAAAATCAGCCTATCTCCCTTAAATTGTAAAGAGTCATAAAAGTTCAACTAATTAAACTAGGGATGTGATTTCACCGGGTGCATTTGTTTACACCGACATTTGGAGAATATGCACCCTTATTGCACCCGGTGCATTCAATTCGCGGCGTTGCCTTTTCAACTACGTTACCACGTTGCCATATTGTTATATGTCAAATGTCATATTATATATTTTTTCGTTTTCTACCTTAACTACAATGTACAATGTATATGTCACGTGGATGCGTATTTTTAATTTTTATTATTTATTTTACCGCTCTAGAACTGAAATAAACTTTTATAAAATTTTTAACCGCCTGATTTTATTAAAAAATCCTTATTTTAAATTGTAAGAATATCATAAGAAGAAAAAGGATAGAGTCTTGCTTTAATTGCTGAGTTTTTCTTTCTATCTTCAGTATGTTATTGGAGTTAAGAGTTAAACAAAATTTAATGAACATATTCATAACAAAAATAACTTGGACAGTTTGGACTTTGGATCAAATACCTTTATTTGTCAGTTAGTTGAAAACAAAAAACATATTCATGTCTTTTAAGTAAACAAAAATAAGAAACTAAAAATATTTTGTTTTATAAGTTGACAGATGACATTTGTTGACTGATGACATTTGACAGATCGACATTCATCTGACATATTCGGAATGCACCGGGTGCAAACACAATATGCACCGTTCGTAAACACCGCACCCGGTACAATCATATGCACCGGGTACAATGAAGATCACAACCCTAAATTAAACCCTAATATTGATAGTCGTCCGCTGCCTCTGCAGGGCCGGACTAAACGAAATAACATTACACAATAAAAATCGTAACAAAACTTCACTATTTATGAGCCCACTGATAGTTCTGATCATTTCATTTAAAGTTAATACAAAGTTGCCCTTTTGATCCTTTTCTCCATTTACCTACTTTAATTTGTTCCACTATACCTAATAAAAATTAATTACTTATTTAAACTTCAACTTCGAAAATTATGAAAATATGTTTTCTTGTTTCTCCTCCTACGAATACCCATGAAATCGGTGCCGCACTACCTCCAGGTCCTAGCGCAGAAGTGGTTGCACTAAATTGGACACTTGTTTCCCAATGGAACGCCAAAACTTGCACAAAATTTTTCAATGGTACGCAATATTTGTTCTGATGCGGCACCAATTTTATCAATAATAATAATACCAATGGAGAATGGAATACCCTATTAGCAGTGTTGCCAACTTCTGAACATAAAATTTCCTATAAGAACTAACAAAATTTTCATTTTTTCATAAAAATTCCCACAAATGCACATTCGAATTTTTTAATCCCGTTTCAGAAAAGCGGCGCTGAGTAGTTGTATTTTATAATTAATGCCAATTACGCTTGAGTTTTTTCGGTATCCCACAATGTGTCTATACATATAGTAATATTTTGTTCATCATAATATCGAGATTCGAGTAACTATGATTCGCTAATTGATGTGCTCTGACGATTAAATTACGTCATGGGTATCTTAAAAATTGCGGACTTTCGGCCAAAAAAAACAATTTCTAGGAAAATATCGGTATTTGTTGCCTCTGTCCATTTCTCCTAGGTCATTGATTATTAGATACGGTTTCAACAACTTTTTGTGTTGCCAAGTTCTCTTCTCTCAATGATCCTTCAAGATTCAATTTTGCTAATTATTACTTGTGCTGATTCCAAGCGACCTGTAGTCCTTAAAGCAGTAAACGTGATCTTCAATTTGAGAAAAAATGGAGGAAAATTGAAATGACATTTTCGCATATTTTGCCTCTTATTGTTTTGTTTTCTTGTCTGTTCTTTCTTTATTATTTGTTGTTAGCTTTTTATTGTTTCCTCGACCTTTTGTCCCGGTAGTTCATTTTCAGTTCACTGAAGAAAAGTTAAAAGTCTTTTCCCCAATTCTTGCCTATTCTGTCTTTGGCTTCTATAGTGTGTCTCCATTATTTTTTTGTTTTCTCAACTTTTGTTGTCTCGCTATTACCCCAAGATTTTAGACTATTTATTTTTTGAAAATTCTCAAACGAACCGTAATCGATATAAGAGTTAACAAGAAAAAAATTAGTGCTCAGGTAACAAATACACTTTTTGTCTTGAAAAATTTCATATTCAGATCACTATTCCTGGAATGCTAATAAGGCGGCCGCTAGATGGCGCCTTATGGCAACCCAATGGCCTAGAAGATATGGACAGAGCCAACAAAGGCCGATATTTTTCCCATGACGTAATATTGTCGTTAACACATGTCATACAAGCATCATAGCAACTTAAAGCCGGACCGGATGTGTACTGTGTCAATTGTTTTTGGTTTTTGTTACGTTGGAATTTTAGTTCTAGAAAACTTTGGAACTAGGTCAGCTAAGGGCTAGACTAGAAGCCGTAGCTCTTGTCATCGCGTGGTTGCGGCTGCGGTGTTGCGGTGCTGCGGTGTTGGCGTCGCCGCCGTGTCTGCTGAGATTCGACTACGTGTATGTTCTAAGTCCAACGTTTAAGCGTGTGCCAAATCTCTGCTATCACGCTGCAAGGAGGTCCCAACTCTCGGAAAGGATTTTATTGTCCGTTAGGTCGCTAATTATAGGGGCAAATGGTCGATAATTAATCCGTGGCGTTTCATCTTTGTAGCGAAAAAACACTTCCATGGTATTGCCAAACGGTTATAATTAATAAATGCTAATTTAAATAAAGTAAAATTTAATATTTTAGGGATACCAGCAAGGTTTTACTGCTTAACACAAAACCTGCAAAACGCCGCAAAAAAAAACTAATAAAAATTAATTAAAAATAAAATAAAAAAAAACAATTTTCAGTTTTCTCAGGAATCTGAAATAAAATAGCGGCGGACGTGAACTTTTCGCGATAAGCTTAGTGGTCGCGAGAAACGTGCTTGACGGGTACACGATTTCTCACTAAAATTGAAAAACCAACAACAAAGGAAACTAAACTAACGATGCAATGTAGAAAAGAGAAGAATTCTGTCAGGTTAGTGATCCTCGATATTATGGTGAGCAAAACACTACTAAAATATACCAAATACTACGAGTGTTTGGCGTCCCAATAAACTAAGTAGTAGGTGGATTAGCGGGATGGGGACAAATAACGACAATTCAGCTTTTATCAATTGCCAACGTTTCGACCATATATTGTGGTCTTTATCAAGGCTGTAAAGACAAGAAACATCGATCAGTTTATGGCCAGAGGCATGACTAACTTAAAATTAAAAATTTTGGGTCGAGAACTAGCACCTCTTGAGTTTGATTCTGAGGGTGACATACGATCCAACGGTTTAACCCCTCCTTTCCTCACGTTGAAGCCTGAGCCCTGTATCACGGCCTTAACATTGCTATGGTTTTGTGGTCGTCCTGTTGCTCGTCGCTCGCCTGTTCCGTACTGAATTTTCGTTATTGTTTTATGTTAATTATTGGTGTTTTTTTTGTCATCGTGAGAACCTCTGCCCATGACGTGGACAATGGACACGTTTTTGAATAGAATGTACAGGACTTCGGCATATCAAGAGGTACCAATTTGTGTATATAAATGTTACGTTCGTTTGTTGTTTTGCGTGTAAATTTCTTAACTCTTGTAAATTAAATTATTATTTTTTTTCTAATCTGTATTTTTCTAATCTATATAAATTTTTAATTGTAATTTTAAGTTAATCATGCCGCTGGCCATAAACTGATCGATGTTTCTTGTCTTTACAGCCTTGATAAAGACCACAATATATGGTCGAAACGTTGGCAATTGATAAAAGCTGAATTGTCGTTATTTGTCCCCATCCTGCTAATCCACCTACTACAATATACCAAATGTTTCAACTTCTGCAACTACTCTACAAATACAAACTTTGGAGAAACAAATTTTGGAGTTGCCCCAGCTAGTCTCTGTTTATTATGCCCTTATTCACTCGCGAATCCGGTACGGAATCCAGTTTTGGGGTACTTCATCGCATTCTCAGAAGGTATTTGTAAGTCAAAAACGAATTATACGTTGTACTGTTGGAATTAATCCAATGACATCGTGTAAACCTTATTTTAGAAAATTACAGATTTTGACTGTGCCCTGTGCTGCTATTTTTGAGATATGTTTGTTTGTTTTTCAAAATAGACCTTTGTTTTCTACAAACGACCGGTATCATAACTATCGTACACGTCATGCTAGTGACTTATTATTGGTGTATAGTAGGCTAAATACATCTAAGAACTTTATTATGAGGCTAGGCCCTAAAATGTTCAATAAACTGCCGGACGATGTAAAGTATAGTAAGAGCATTGTGCCATTTAAGAAGGCCCTTAAATCGTATTTATTGAATAGATGCTATTACACTACTGACGAGTCTTTGAGTGATGATATTGTCACCGAGTAATGTGTATTTTACAGTTTTTATTGTTTGACATATTTACATATTTTATAATGTCTTGAACCATATTTGTTTGACGAATTCCATACCCCTTGTGTCTGTTGGATAATAAAAGTATTATTATTATTATTATTATAATATTTAATTGCCGGTAGTCTCCTGCGTCTGCAAAGTATCCGCTATCTGCAAGAAAATGGCCTATTCAGTAAAAGGGCAGAGAGGTAGGTTGACACTATATGGCACAATCGAAAGAACACTTCACGAAACTTGTAGTAGGCGGGGAAAAAGTGGTTTTGACACTAATTAAAAATATAAATAATTAGCGCGGCGGACTTAAAACGGGGTTCAAAAAAGGAAAAAAAATTACGAATTGGCGATAAGCAGAACGGCGGAGCCCAGGACTGACTTTTTTCGCGCAGTAAAATTCGAACTTTTCCGTCTTCCCGGTTAGGTAATCCTTCTCTCGAGTTCAAAGCGCGTCTCCTACGTCATAACTCTCGCGAGTTCAAAAATCATCTCCCTCTTTAAAGATCCTCGGAACCACCCTCTTGGTACTTCTTATCCTCGAAAGGGTACCACAGAAATAATCGACACCACCCTGGCCAGTGGCGACTATATGGCGCTCCGGACAGCGCAGGTATAAATTTAGAAAATGAGCTTTTTTGGAAAATCTGCTGGAAGGAAATTGAAAATTGAAAATGAGCCCTCACATGACATAGTTTAATTGACAATTAGAGTTTTCTTATTTAAATTGACCGTTAATTTCCTGGCCCAGTCAATTAAGACATAAATTGCTCGAATTTAGATTCAAAGGATGAGAAATTGAAAGCTCTACCTGATGAGAGAATAAGATTTTAATTCAATTAACGATATTCGCAATATCGCTTTAATTACTAAACTATTGTTCGGGTCACGTACAGATCTACAAATCTTTCAAGGGCCATTAAAAGGGCGCCACTGCAGGGTAAAGAAGAAGGGCAGTTGTAGGGTTTCATGTTTTATTACCGGAATTCCCAAGAAACTGTGAGAGTGCCTGTCCAAAAACTAAGAACAGAAATGCTCTTCGACGAAAATTAAAAATATTGTAACCATATGTGCATTCAGGGCCTCATGGCGCTGGTTTATTCAGAAAACCGAAACACAGAAAAGTTCCCTAAGTTAAAACTTAAAAGCTTCGAAAAATGGCTTACAGAGTTGCCATGCTGCCACACATGATCTCATATGTAAATGAAGAGTTCAGTTTGCACAACACTCTCTAGCTAGGAGATGGATATAAGTTCGATATTCGATTGGATTGGAAATTAAAAGTAATAAAAATAATGACAGTGACAACTGTTTTGCAATATGTTGACGTAAGACGTTATGACGTCACCGAGACGTCACTTCCGGCGGAAGTCGTCATTGGTTCAAAGATTTCCATTGCTAAAAAGAGGGGCCAAAACTGTAAAACAGAAGGGGGGTCTCCAGATTAGCTCGATGGTCAACCCGTTAGTTACAGTGGTGGCTAATGCCGAATCTTACGGACAAACACTGTAGTTTTTTAATGAAATCGACAAGAAACCTGTTTTAAGGAAATATCGGCATTTGTCTAGTATTTCAATATTGTTTGTCTGGTATTTCCACTTACCTACAATTACACAAAAATATTATGATTTTTAGAAAAAAACATTTATTTAACAACAGATGAATATGATTAGATAATAATTAACGTTATGTATTATAATGAATATTTCATACAATATTTTAATTTATAATAATAACAACAAAAGGTCTATTTTGCAATAAATGATTGGGAAAAATATCTAGAAGGCTATGAATAATTTTTGACAGAAAAGGATGACATAATCAAACTAAATGCACTTTTGTTTTTTCATCCTTTTCTTTTGTCATTTCACAGCTAACTAGATGACGTTTCCAACTGAACACCCCCTACAGGGCGTATTATCATACATGGCGATAGCCAAATATAATAAAACAACCTGTATTGAGCATACATCAGTACGATTGGTACCACCCGCACTAACTTTTTATTAGGTCGGAAAATTGGGAAAGTTTTTTTTAAGTCGTTTTCGCTTTTTACTTATACATTTAAATATTAAACACCCAATATAAGTAGGTTCTTACATAGCTAATAAAATCTCCAATTTATTAATAAGTTAACGAATACAGTGAGAAATAGTACAACGTTTTCGCTTTGAGCGCTTTAAAGCTTTCAGAGCTCAAGAGCGCTCTCAGAGTAATCCCATCCTTTGTTTTCTCAATAAGAATGTAAGGATGGAAATACTCTCACAGCGGTCTACAGCGGCCATTAGAAAACGCTGATAGAATAAAATTTAAATTGATTTTGACCAGAGAGCTTGTTGTACTGGACACCAACATGGCGATACAACTTGTTGACAAAATACTTCTTTTAAACTTAATCACAAAGAAATTTCGATATTTTTTCTTTGCCTTGGCACCGGAAAAAGAGGGGACACGAGAAAAAGAGGACAAGAGGAAATTATGCCACAAGAGAGACAACCTTATCAGAGATTACATCGTTGAAAGAGATAGATAGAAAAAATTAATTCTGCGTCCTATGGCCATGTTTGTGTCTATTACAATACGAGGTGTCTGGTTTTAACTCTGTCGTAGTTCGTTTTGTTGGCTACTTTTTGAGCTAACTATACTTAATAATTGATCAAACATTAGTATTTATAAGTAGCAGGTATACAAAAATATATAATCGAGAAACAATAGTATATATAATATTTTCCTAAAAACCTAATAAGTATTTTGATCATTATCATTAGATTTAATTTACTACCAGCTATAATTCGACAACAACGTGTATTTAAAACTACCACACAAATCATTAATATATTTTATTTAGAATATGCTTTGTCTCATTTTCAATATTTTACATCGGAGCATAAATAGGTATATAATCGAGATTTTACCTTAATCGCTAAAATTCTATACCTACTGGATCCGGGTTAAAAAGTCAATGCATACCAAAAAAATGAACAAAAAATATATTTTTTATTACTATTGAAGAATATTTTTTTAAAGTTTTATATTGTTCTGTTTTTCTTTATCTTTATACCACTTTTGTGTTAAAATAAAAAAAAGCACATTCACAAGATTTACTATAAGTTCAAAATAACGAAAACTCGAAAAATCAAAAGTCGGATCAGCGGATCTTTTGAAGAAATTGTAAACCAAAAACAGGCATCTCATTATTATTGTATAACCAAGAATGCCAATCCGAAGTTTTTTCCACTAAATCTCTGGCTATAGACGAAACTATTGATTCTCTTTTTTATTATATTCTCTGATTTTATTGTCAAGAGAGTTGAAGTAATTATTAGTTTGCTTCGTTTGTAGATTATCATTTATGTACGTATCTGTGAGTTGTCCAAACCAATACCGTTCGGTGTAACAAGTAACAAATCTGAGTAGGTATAGGTGGGAAAAAATCCCTAATTTGCTGACCCTAAAAACTCCCAGATTTTGATCACAAGAAATGCATTTATTACAGAAAATTTTACTCACCCATTAGACATTTTTGCTGGTCGGTATGCAGGGAGATAGAAAATCACCTAGTTACCGTCTTGCAAATTTTTAAAATTTTTTTAAAAATTTTTTTGCTGACCCGTTTGAAATTTTTGCTCACCGATGTAGATGCAGTATAGTTGAGACTATTACGCATTGTACGCAAATTTCCTGAAAATAGGAATAAAAACTACACAGTCCTGAAAATTTATAGCAGACGTAAGTGTTCGGATATAGGATGGCTAAAAAACCCACTCCCGCCAATTCCCATTTAAAAATTTTCCAACGTTTCGTCTGCATATTTTAATCTTCATTAGACCTTTTTTTTAGATTGAGAACGTGGTTATGTCAAGAAAGTTTAGTGCACCAACACACATAATGGAGAGTGGAAAGAAACCAAAGTGGACTGCCGTCTCAAATAGTTTTATTTATTTATTTTCATTATTGTAGTTAGCGTCCTTAAGTTGGAAGTTGTTGGTGAAGTTAGGATGGGACAAATAATGCACCTCTTCTTTATTCAAAAATGGACGACGTTTCGACTATTTATTTATGATTTATTCATGATGGTTAAAATAGCAAAATCCATTCGATTGTTCAGTGACCCTGGTATCTTAGGCTCGACAAACTACACATCCGCTGCATAATTGGTACCTTATGCAGCGGATGTGTAGAGCCTAAGATACCAGGGTCACCGAACAATCGAATGGAGTTTGCTATTTTAATCATCATGAATAGATTTTTAACTGACTACCCTCTCTAAGTGAGAATAGCCCTGAAGAAGACTAAATAAATAGTCGAAACGTCGGCCATTTTCGAATAAAGAAGAGATGTATTATTTGTCCCAATTCTGCTAACTTCACCAACAATTTATTTATTTTCTTTTTTGTTACTGGTGGATGAAGCGGCGTCTTACTTCAATGGAGTCTCTACTAGACATAACTATGTTCTCAACTTACAAAGAAACGTCGACAAATTTTTAAATGAGAACTGCCTTTTTCCGATCTATACCCGAAAACCTACCTCTGAGAGAAAAAGATAAGCGTCTCTCTATTATAAGTGCAGGTGCACTAAACTTTATTGACAACAATATTATCAATCTAAAAAAAAGCCCTGAGGAAGATTGCAATTTACAAACGAAACGTCTGCAAATTTTTAAATGAGATCTGGTTTTATTATGTCCTATACCCGAATCTTACTACTGTCCATTTGCGGGACTGTAACTAAACCATTTTCTTTCCAATTTCCACGAAATTGGCATATAATGAGTAAAACAGATTAGAGGTTCAAGGGTTTTGAAAAAAAAAAGATTTTTTTTCGTTCTTTTCCCAAGCCTCTGAAAAATATGAAAAAAGTGCTAATTGAAAATGAAATAAAAAAATACGCGTTTTTCCATTTTACGTGCTGGTCCACTAAACTTTATTGATATAACCATGTTCTCAACCTAAAAAAAGCCCTGAGGAAGATTGCAATATACAATCGAAACGTCTGCAAATTTTTAAATCAGATCTGGTTTTATTTCGTCCTATACCCGAAAGTTTACTACTATTCATTTGCGAAACTGTAACCAAGTGATTTCCTTTCCAATTTCCACGAAATTGGCATATAATCAGTAATAGAGATTAGAGCTTTAAGGGTTTTGAAAAAATAAATAAAAAATAAAATGGATTTTTTTTCGTTCTTTGTCCAAGCTTCTGAAAAATATGAAAATATTGAAAAAAGTGCAAATTGAACACAAAAAAGAAGAGACGCGTTTTTCCATTTTATGTGCTGGTCTACTAAACTTTATTGATATAACCGTGTTCTCAACCTAAAAAAGCCCTGAGGAAGATTGCAATATATAATCGAAACGTCTGCAAATTTTTAAATGAGATTTGGTTTTATTTCATCCAATATCCGAAAGCTTACTACTATCCATTTGCGGAATTGTAACTAAGTGATTTTCTTTCCAATTCCCACAAAATTGGCATATAATGAGTAAAACAGATTAGAAATTCAAAGGTTTTGAAAAAAAAAAAAGATTTTTTTTCGTTCTTTTCTGTAAAATATGAAAAAATTGAAAAAAGTGCTAATTGAAAATGAAACAAAAAAATACGCGTTTTTCCGTTTAATGTGCTGGTCCACCAAACTTTATTGATATAACCATGTTCTCAACCTAAAAAAAGCCCTGAGGAAGATTGAAATATACAATCGAAACGTCTGCAAATTTTTAAATGAGATCTGGTTTTATTTCGTTCTACACCCGAAAATTTACTTGCGGAATATTCATTTGCGGAACTGTAACTAAGTGATTTTCTTTCCAATTTCCACGAAATTGGCATATAATGAGTAATACAAATTAGAGATTCATGACTTAAAAGAAATGGGGTTTTTTTTCGTTAAAAAATTGAAAATTTTTTGGTTAAAAAATTGAAAAAAGTGCACATTGCAATTAAAACAAAAATATACGCGTTTTTCCATTTTACGTGCTGGCCCACAAAACTTTATTGATGTAACGTGTATGAAATTGGCAAATAATGACTAACATAGATTAGAGAATCAAGGGTTTTGAAAAAAAAAGAAAAAAAAAATGTTTTTTTTTGTTCTTTTCCCAAGCCTCTGAAAAATATGAAAAAATTTTAAAAAGTGCAGATTGAAATTAAAACAAAAAGATACGCGTTTTTCCATTTTATGTGCTGGTCTACTAAACTTTAACGATATAACCATGTTTTCAACCTAAAAAAGCCCTGAGGAAGATTGCAATATACAATCGAAACGTCTGCAAATTTTTAAATTAGATCTGGTTTTATTTCGTTCTATACACGAAAACTTACTACTATCCATTTGCAGAACTGTAACTAAGTGATTTTCGTTCCAACTTCCACGAAATTGGCATATAATGAGTAATACAGATTAGAAATTCAAGAATTTTGAAAAAAATTTAAAAAAAATTGATCTTTTTTCGTTCTTTCCCAAGCCTCTAAAAAATATGAAAAAATTGAAAGAAGTGCAAACTGAACACATAACAAAAAGATACGCGTTTTTCCATTTTATGTGCTGGTCCACTAACTTTATTGATATAACCATGTTCATGTTCTCAACCTAAAAAAACCCTGAGGAAGATTGCAATATACAAATATGTGTAAATATGCATACCCTAAAACTTACTACTATTCATTTGCGAAACAGTAACTAAGTGATTTTCTTTCCAATTTCCACGAAATTAGCATAAAATGAGTAATACAGATTAAAGATTCAAGGGTTTTGAAAAAAAAGAAAGAAAAATGGATTTTTTTTTCGTTCTTTTCCGAAGCCTCTGGAAAATATGAAAAAATTGAAAAAAGTGCAAATTGAAATTAAAACAAAAATATACGCGTTTTTTCATTTTATGTGCTGGCCCACTAAACTTTATTGATATAACCATGTTCTCAACCTAAAAAAAACCCTGAGGAAGATTGCAATATACAATCGAAACGTCTGCAAATTTTTAAATGAGATCTGGTTTTCTTTCGTCCTATACTTGAAAACTTACTACCATGCATTAGCGGGACTGTAACTAACTGATTTTCTTTCCAATTTCTGAGAAATTGGCATATATTGTACAATACATACTAGAGATTCAAACATATTTTTCTTACATAATATTGAATTTAAAATAAAACATCTTCTGTTTCAGAAAAAAAAAATAAAAACATTATGTTATACAAAAAAAAATTAGATTGTAATTTTATTAATCCAAAACAGAAAAGTTATGTTTTCCTAAAGGAAAGCGACACACGCAACTTGAAGAAGTGGCATTAGCGTAAAGAGCCTTTATTATTCAAATGTATCTTTGACAATTTAATTCTAATACATTATATCTTATTTTCACGTATTTAGTTCAGGTTGGTTTTTAAGTTTTCTGAAATTCTCCGTTTTTTTCCCAATTTTTCTTGAAATAAACACGGTTTTTGCCAGCAACCAATTTTTCCGCATTTTTAGAACCATACTGACTATCAGCAGCAAGAATTTCTAACCGGTCAGCAAAATGTTCTCTAATAAATCAAATTCTTGGGTCAGCAAATTAGGAATACCCTAGGTGGGTAAAAGGGAAATATTACGCATTCCAATCTTAACTATTTGGAACACTCCTTAACGAAATGACATTATATTGACTAGACAACAAGATATTGAGCACATCTAACTTTTTACATTGAATTTTAAGTTTTAACAACAATAACCACCAACCACATTTTTAATCCTAAATCGCCACCTAACCCCCTTACCCTCTACACCACCACCACTGATTCTCCCGTTTGTTTAAGCACAAACTCCAATCTCAGCCACTCCTTGCAGCTTTTCCTCCTGGAAGTATTGACTTCGGCATTGGTACTGCCCTCCGTGTCGTTCGTGTCGGTAGTACCAGAAGGCTTTTGTCACAGTTCCTCTGGAGGCTTGTTGCCGGCCCCCTGTTTGGCCAGGGGACTCTGAACAACCATAGGGGCGTTTAATGTAGTGAAGTAACCCCCTGCTTTGGGCTTAATGTGGCGGTTGTTCATCTCCATGTGGACGATTTTCATAAATTCGATTTGAGCCGCCAGCTTCTGGATCTCTTCCTGCATGTTAATAAATTTTAAATAAATAGTAAGAAAGTTGAAAGGAATTTATCTTCTGCGAGGTATGTTAGAGATTGAAATTTTTTCGCAGAAACTTTAGTTTAAGATACGCAAAAAGGTATTATTTACAATTTGGAAATTGTTAATTTGGAAAACTTATCTGTTTTCTATATTTATTTCCAAAATTAAGCTATTAACCCAATTAGCACAAGTACATAGGTAACATATTTCGCAGAAAATAACTTTCTTTTAACTTTCAAGTACATAGCTAGTACGACTTATGTAACTACTCGATGAACGTAGCATACGTGCTATGTACGGGGTATTCATTATAAAACTTCATCTAAACTAAGAATCTATTGAAACGAAACACCCCAAATTTTGAATGAACTTTAAAACTGTCTATCTCTAGAGCCACTCAACCGATTTTCGTTGGCAAAATTCCTTTAAAATTTCGAAATTTCTTTAAATGGTTATGTACTCGGTTATATGTTTTGCAGGTTTCCTAATACAGGGTTCAACAAAACTTGGTGCAATTTTGTAAAAACTTTTTGAGCAGATAGCTTTGCGGAAAAAAAATTCAGAACATTTTTGCTACGGGAGTATGTGGAGACGCATCATATCTCGGGACATATTTGAGGTTTTTTGGATATTTTGCCTGGTTCCATAGATATTTAGTTTTTTCTATAAAAGAGGTATCACTTAACAGTGGGGCTCCAATTTGCCCCATACTACAAATATTAAGAAACATTTCATATGGAATATAAAGACTACACATAGGGCAAGCTAGACGTATAGTCGTAATGGCTATAAAGTTTGACACATCTACAGTAGCGAATAGAAAGTAAAATTTTTTCAAATATACAAATGATAATTGAATGTCCACAATTAAGTGATGTGGAACAAAATCTATGGATGAATTTGGATTTCCGCTTCCTGTTTATTACAGCTATTAAGGATACCTCGGGACCTTTTTCTGTCCTTCTTTATATCTTCATTAGTTTACACAAAAATGGTTTTTTTCTAAAAGTGTAACATTTCAAGACCATAATGAAAACAAATCTTCTATTCAATGAACGTTACAACAATTTGCAATTGGACGTAGTCATCTGAGAACCAAAGCTATGTCTAATTGTTTAGATGTACAGGGTGACCCACGAAACTGACATTAATCCTCATTTTTTTGAAGTTTCACATTCTGAATTCTAACTGAATAAAGCTCAACTTCGAAAATTGTTTGTATTAATAGAATCAGAAAGAATTCACCGATAATCGCAATTTTTAAGTTGAGTATGTTCAGGAGGTACGGTTAAACTGAAGAATGGCGAATAACAAAATGTCACATATAAAGACGAATAACATAATGGCCTTGAAAACACTAAAAGATACTAAATTAAATAAATATGAAAAGCTTAGAACAATCTAAAATTGTTTTTAAGAACTTCAAAACTTTCAACTGCGTTTGAGAATCTTCGAATAATTCCAAATCCTTGAAAACCATTCTTCTAGGCTGACAGTCAAAGCAATGTCCACTCTTTATGAGGTATACCGGGTGACACAAGATGTATGTAACAGCACAGCGTTTCCACAATTTCTATTTAAAAAATTTTTTCTATTTAAAAAATGTGCCTCAGATTCCGTTTCACGCAATTAGGCACGACTTCCGGTTCAACCGGAAGTACTGCCATATTTCATTTTTTAAATAGAACACATTGTACATTTGTTCATTTTCGGATTCCCCTTCGCATTCTACGTTACTAACGTGTAACATAATGTATGCAAATCTTTTATCGTTTTCAAGAAAATCGCGCCCGAACTTTCCATATCATCAATAATAAATGTGGATTTTTATGGAAACAAATGAACATCGATCAGCCCTGATTTCACAGCCCTACCATTTTTTTAGGCTCTCTATCAATAGACATTAAAAAAGTCTCTCCAACTTGTCATGGGAAAAATGGAGAATTATTTTTTTTGTTTGGTTTTACTCAAACATTTTAAATTTGAAATAATGTTTGATATAAAATAAGGAATCCAAATGTTAGGAATAAAATAGGAGCTTCCATTAGAAGTTATGGAGATAAATGTCAATTCTCCAATTTAAAATATCAATTCTCCATCTTTTCCGTGACAATTTGGAAATACTTTTTTTAATGTCTATTGATAGAGAGCCTAAGAAATGGTAGTCTATGAAATAGGGTTGACCGATGTTGATTTGTTTGCATAAAAATCCACATTTTTTATTGATGATATGAAAAATTCAGGCGCGATTTTCTCGAAAACGGTAAGAGATCAGCAAACATTATGTTACATGTTAATAACTTAGAATTCGAAGGGGAATCCGAAAGTGAACAAATATACAGGGTGTTCCATTAAAAAAATAAACTATGGCAGTACTTCCGGTTAAACCGTAAGCCGTGCCTAAGTGCGTGAAACGGGATCTGAGGCATAATTACGATTTATTTATCACCTCCAAATTTCACATTCTTAAAATAGAAATTGTGGAAACGCTGGGCTGTTACATACATCTGGTCACCCGGTATACCTCTAAAAGAGTGGATATTGCTTTGACTGTCAGCCTAGAAGAATTGTCTTCAAGAATTTGGAATTATTCAAAGATTCTCGAACGCAGTTAAAAGTTATTAAGTTCTTAAAAATAATTTTAGATTGTTCTAAGCTTTTCATATTTATTTAACTTAGTAACTTTTAGTGTTTTCAAGGCCCTCATGTTATTCATCTTTATGTGTGACATCTTATTATTCGACATTCTTCAGTTTAACCGTACCTCCTGAAAATATTCAAAAAAAAAATTGCGACTATCGATTAATTCTTTCTGATTCTATTAATACAAACAATTTTCGAAGTTCAGTTTTATTCAGTCAGAGCTCAGAATGCAAAACTTAAAAAAATGAGGACTAATGTCAGTTTCGTGGGTCACCCTGTACATCTAACTAATTAGACATAGTTTTGATTCTCAGATGACTACAGCCAATTCCAAATTGTTGTAATGCTCATTAAATAGGAGACTTGTTTTTTTATGGTCTTGAAATGTTACACTTTTAGAAAAAAACCCATTTTTCCATTCAATTATCACTTGGATATTTGAAAAAAATTTTACTTTCTGTTCGCTACTCTTGACGTGTTAAACTTTATAGCCATTACGCCTGTACGTCTAGCTTGCTCTATGTATAGTCTTTATATTCCATATGAAATTTTTATTAATATTGGTATTGTGGGGCAAATTGGAGCCCAAGTGTTAAATGATACCTCTTTTATAGAAAAAACTAAATATCTATGGAACCAGGCAAAATATCCAAAAAAACCTCAAATACGTCCCGATGTATGAAGCGCTTCCATATACGCCCGTAGCAAAAAATGTTCTGAATTTTTTTTTCGCAAAGTTATCTGTTCAAAAAGTTTTTACAAAAATGCAAAAAGTTTTGTTGAACCCTGTATTAGGAAACCTGCAAAACATATAACCGAGTACATAACCAATTAAAGCAGTCTTTACATGGATCTTACCAAAATGGCACGCCAACAAAAATTGGTTGAGTGACTTTAGAGATAGACAGTTTTAAAGTTCATTCAAAATTTGGGGTGTAGCGGTTCAATTGATTCTTAGTTTAGTTGGCTGGGAAATGTCAAAAGAAAATGATGAAGAAACAAAAGTCCATTTATTTTGATTATGTCATCCTTTTTTGTCAAAATTTTATAGCCTACTAGATGAAGTTTTATAATGAACACCCCGTATATACAATTTCGGTTGAAGTTACAGGGTTTCCATCAAGAGATGATCCTATACCTTATTTCGGAAACTGTAAGTGCTATGAGAAAAACTGAAATACTTCATAATTTAGTAAATAGTTTTTAATTATTTTGTTCTTGTATATACAGGTTGCATGACATTTTTCTTTCACAAATCGATTTTACGTTTTAGTCTAAGACTTTTCTGTATTTATCTATAAATATCTATTTCTTATAGTTTTTGAGATATGCTGAATTAATTTTTTTTCTTAAAAATGTACAACTGAAAATACTGCTATATTTCCTTCCAGAGGCATTTTTTCCAGAGCAAAATTTTGATTTTTAACTGGTTTGTAAAAGGTATTCTATAAAAAAATAATTTTCGCTCACTTAGCTTTAACAATATATAGGGTGCTCAAAAATTTTGACCAAATATTTCCATTTTTGAGGCGCAAAAACTTAAATATTTTAAATGGAACGCCTTACATATTACATCAAATTCTGAATAACTCTATTTTCTCTATATTTTTTCATATTACTGTCCTATATGAAAAATCAACAGTTTTTGAGTTTTCGATAATTATTTGTAGTGGCGAAAATTGTGCAAAAATGCGCCCTAACTTTAACTTTAAAGTTGCAACAATTTATTTATTATGTGCAGTGAATCAAACGTTTTTCACTATATTTTTGTCACATCACGCAAATGGATGACTGAGATTTCGGACTAGACCATTAGGCTTCATCATATATCCGCCGAGAGACACATAGATTACTTTCTCAGTTATTTCTGCTCATCAGTATGGTATCCCCAGACTTGATCGATAGATGACATTTATTTATTTACATATTATACTTTTCATAGACGTCTACGAACAATACTAGGCCGTGATACAACCACGAGTAACTATTTATAGCGATTACTTCTTTATTAATATTAATTAAAATTAGTATAATTAATTAAAATAGTATAATATAGTCTTATACCAAGTAAAAATTACTATAGTTTAACGCTGAATCTTTTAATATTATAACTAAATTAAATTTGCGACACACCCTCCGTGATTGGCTATACAAGTAGTGTATATTAATTCTAATCTATTGATAGAATTGCGAATACAATCTGTTTGATTTAGACGAATTATTTCATCGCCAATTCTCTAATTTAAGGTTTCGACGTCACTTACTTTATATTTATAAACCACATTTTTTAGATATTACCTCAAAAAAAGATCTAAAAGTGTCAAGTCGGGACTTCTAGCCGGCCAGTAAATAAAACCAAACCTCCGAAAATTGGCTTGAAAAATTGAAAAAATTCAATTACTTGTCTCAATGTATGATACGGGGCATTATCTTGTTGAAACACAATATTATTTTTAATGTCTTGGGTTGGTGCATTTATGAGAGGAGCAATTTCATTTTTCAACAAGTTTAAGAACCTTTGGCCGTTTAAGTTTTGATTACAGAACACTGCTCAAATAATTATGTCTCCTATTACTCCGCAGCACACATTTACACTGGAATGTCCTTGTTTTTTAATGGGTTTTCCCGTATGCTAATTGATTGTCGACCAGTAGGTAGTGGGTATTTTTTCTATTACTGCACCAAATTTTGCCTCATTGGTAAACATAATATTGGGAAACAAATTTTCTTGAAAATGCATATCCATAATTCTCAAACAATAAATGTCCCTGTTTACAAAAACGTTTTCAGTCAGTCCTTGAAAAGGTAAAAATTTGTATGTATGGAATCGGTTGGTTTTAAGTACTTTCTGAATATTGGTTCGGCAAATTTGCAAATCTCTGGCAGCATCCCTTTGTGAATGTTCTTCATTTTCTTGAAAGTATTATTTTTAATGTAGCTTTCGTTGAATGTACCATGAGTAGGAAAGTTGACATATGCAAATAATAAAAAAAAAAAAATAAAAATTACGTAGGCGCACTGATAAATAGGAACTGTCAATATAAACAAGAAATCACAACAAACTGGAACAATATCGACATGAACAATTAGATCAAAAACAAAAAATAATAGTTTTGCGAAAATAATTTTACAGAAGAATACTATTAGTATTAGGCACTTGGCGCAGCAATCTCAAGGTTTTAAAAATATCAAAATAGCTGTCAAAATATCGAGCCTATTATTTTTTGTTATAAATGTAACAAATACGTGTATGCCAGCAAAATGTTCTTTTTTCTTTGAAGTTAGCGCACATTAATAAAATTTTCTCCACTACAAATAAGTATCGAAAACTCAAAAACGCTTGATTTTTCATATAGGACATTAATATGAAAAAATATAGAGAAAATATATGTTAATCAGAATTTGATGTAATGGTATGTAAGGCGCTCCATTTAAAATATTTGAGTTTTTGCGCCTCAAAAATCGAAATATTTGGTTAAAGTTTTTGAACATCCTGTATATTGTTGAAGCAAAGTGAACGAAAATTATAAAAAAATTTTTTTAAGATGGGCCATAGAAATTTCCATGCAACGACGTTTTTTTTTAAATGAGCCATAGCAAATTTTATAGTAAATTAACCTCAAAGGTAGACCATTATTGAGTATGCTGGTACTTTTCTATTGACATTTATTGTTTGACATGATGAGTTGTTATTGAACTTCAGCAAAAATGTACTCATTAGAAGAAAGGAAATTTATGTTTTTGCTATACTCCTCTGGGTCGAGTAGCAGGCCTAAAAAGAGATAATAAAATAATACCAAGGCTCTTGATTCTGCAAAATTCATATCAGACAGCAGCGTTACTTTAAAAACACCACCCACCATTCTCAATTATGGTGTACCTTTCAGGTTACTTTGCTATGGTATTCGCTATGGCTCATTTAAAAAAAAACATCGAACTTCATTGCATGGAAATTCCTATGGTTCATCTTACAACAAACACCCTGTATTTATAGAATATCTTTTATGAACCAGTTAAAAATCAAAATTTTTTGTTGACTCATAAAGCAAATATCAGCTCTTCTTTCAATTGTAAATTTTAAAGGATTTTTTTTTTAAATATCTCAAAAACTATAAGAGATGGATATATATATATAGATAAATACAGAAAAGTCTTAGAACCTAACATAGAATCGATTAGTGAAAGAAAAAGCGTCATGCCTAATTTAAAATAAGAAAGTAGATAGTAAATGCGCAGAACTGGGACAACCTGTATATACAAAAATTAAATAATTAAGAATTTTTTACTAAATTATGAAACTCCTATATTTGAATTTTTCTCATAGCACTTATAGTTTTCGAGATAAGGTATAGAATCATCTCTCGATGGCCACCCTGTACAAGGTGTTTCAAATTCGAGCCACATCATTAGGATCTCCGCAACGGTAAGAGATACAGGGTCGGTTAGATTGGGGCAAAGTTGCGTAATTTGGAGTTCAATAATATGTCATTTTAACATTTGAAAAATTCCAATTACTTCCGGAGATATCCGAAAAAACACTAAATTTTGAAAAATCGTTTTTATTTTGTTTTTTGCTTATTTGAAGAGATAATTCAGAATGATTGACATTTCGTCATTGCAACTTTTTCTGCCCTGTAAGATGGCATATTTAGTTTCTTCCTGCAACGTTTCGTTTTTTGGAAACCATCATCAACTTTGCTTTTTTAAATACAGACCTGGATTTCTTATTTGTTATTTTGATCGCTCTTTTTTATCCAAACAACAGATATGCAATATGAGAAATTTTGCAATTACAGTTTAGCTAAAAATCGTTTTTTCATTATATATACCTATTATCTCCTTTACTACCTATTGTTACTAGGAAGTCTAACTACCAAAAAAGCACTAACCAAAAAGTCTTCTATGCACTTTCCTGGTTATTGCCCGTTGAATTAGCTCGCGTATAGCCCTTGTTCTCTTATTATATTTCCTATTTTTTTATCAAGAATTTCTGAATTTATTTATAAATAAATAACTTTCAACAAGAAAAATACTCTAATAAATATTTTACAAATAAAATAAATTACTATTAACCATCTAAGATAATAATATAGATTTTTAAATGCGAATAATGATTCAATTCTGTTTGGCTTTTCCTAGAACGCTAATGCATTAATTCATTTTTGAAACGGGTGCCGTGGATTTGAGTACCATGGACACAGGTTAGGCGCACTGCCGCATAAACGAAGAGTTGTTACACATTTTTTAAACGAATTCTTTCCCAGCCAGTGGATTGGAAACCCAGGGGTCGTAGGTCGTACTGTGGCCAGAAAGAAGTCCCGATCTTTCTCCTCTGGATTACTTTCTTTAGAGTTATTTGAAAAACTGCATATTCAAACACCCAAACAATGATCTCAATATTCGAAGGGAAGATTTAATAACGGAAGCAAGGGCTCTACGAGCTAGAACAATTGAACGGTCATTTACCAGCAACTTGCTTAGAAAAACTCAAACATGTATTGAGGTGCAGGGAGAGTTATTCGTGTTTTTGCTTTGAAGGTTTATCTTTTTGTTTAGGGCTTCGTTTAGTAATAAAATCGGTGTTATATATTAAATAAAAAAATTATACAAGGTGATTCACGTTATTCGACACGGAAGATTATGGCTAAACTTTTAGATTTTAAAAAAGTTTTGTATATGGAATGGATGAGGATCTATTGGAAGTACATTTTAAAATTATTGTCATTGTATACAGGTGGTCCCAAAAGTATAAAATTGATTAAAGTATTATTTTCTTAAATGAAACACCTAGTATTTTCGGTATCTACGGATAAAAGTAAAGGTAGGTTTATGGCATCTAAACCGTACCGTTCTTCAGATATTCGTGATTTTGTGAAAATGCAGCATCAAATTTAATGTTTAAAATCTCAGCACTTGGTGTCTTTTCAACCACCAAAATTGGCTGGTGAGCTACTAGTACATTGAATTTTTTGCGGTATGTATTAAATATTAACTACTGTGTACCAAATGTAAAAAAATGAACACTATATTATTGCAAACTTCAAACAGTAATAACTCGTTTAATTTAAATTAGACACCCTGTATTTTATAGTATCATTAGATGCAGAATTTAGTTTCCTATCAAAAACTATTAAACATTCCTATAGCTTGGTCGTTGCATTTTCTTGGAAAATTGATTTTTTCTGAATTTGCTCTGAATAAACGAATGTAGTAATCTATTTTACCTGTTCAGGTCTGTTCAGGTGTTACCTGATTTTGACAAAGCAAAATTTGTTGTCATTTCTAGTTGTCACATATTAATTTAAAGTTAAATATTTTTTTACTGTTATGTGGTTAACAGGGAGTTTTTTATT
Organism: Taphrorychus bicolor; assembly: GCA_951812265.1. NCBI lineage: Eukaryota > Metazoa > Arthropoda > Insecta > Coleoptera > Curculionidae > Taphrorychus > Taphrorychus bicolor. The sequence goes on from OX638298.1 coordinate 19,884,279, forward strand.
TAATCAAAATGCTGGGTTATACAACAGAAGAACGAGTCGATAAGATCTTCATTCTAGGAGAATGCTTGCAAAATTGTCTTTTAGCATCAAGGGTTTATGCTGAAAGGTTTTCTAACCAAACTCGACCGAATAGAGCCGTTTTTGAATAACTGTTGGTTCAATTTAGGCAAACTGGTAGTGTTCAGTATGAAACGACTGCCAAAACGAGACCAGTTACAGAAAACCAAGAAAATGAATTAGTCGTTATTGGCGCTGCAGTTGAAAATCCCCATGTCGGACAACGAGAAATTGCACCAAACTTAAAAATTAGCCAAGCAAGCGTATCAAGGATTCTTCAAAAACATAAATATCACGATTATAAGATACAACTAGATCAAGAACTCTCCGATAACGATTTTGGCAAACGAGTGGACTTTTGTATGTGGGTGTTAGAAAAAGTTGGAGAACAAGAATATTTTTTTTGAATCAGTTCTATTTAGTGATGAGTGTACTTATTTGTGTGTAGTGACACAATTTTCATTATTATTCTGATTTTAACCCCATGAATTTAGAGTTATTAATAACCAAAATAGGTGGTCAGTAAATGTATGGGGGGGCATAATGGGACAGTATGTGATTGGACCTTATTTTTTTGACGAACATTTAAACGGAATGTCGTTTCTAAATTTTTTGAGAAATCAGCTTCCAATTTGACTGGAAGAAGTTTCTCTAGATATAAGAACTACCATGTGGCTGCAAATGGATGGGGCACCTGCTCATTATCATCGTGAAGTCCGGGAGTTCTTAAATGTTCGTTTCCAAAATCGATGGATTGGAAGGAATGGAGCACAACATTGGCCACCAAGGTCCCCTGACATAATGCCTCCCGATTTCTTTTTATGGGGATATGTGAAAGGAATCGTGTATAATACGCCACCAACCACAAAAGAAAATATGAAGAAACGAATCAGAGAGGCCTTCAGAAGCATACCTCCCTATATGTTACGCAATGTGAGTGAAGGATTTAAAAACAGAATACGTTTGTGTTTAGAATCAGACGGTCGTCATTTTGAACAAATTTTATAACTGTTGTTTTTGTTTGTTTTACTCTTATGTTGACTTGTTATTTATTGTATTTCAAATTGCCACTATTATTGCACTTAATTTTTTTGTAATAGAGATGCTAAATTTTATAAGAACTCTTGTAATATAATGTTTTATTATTTTATTTGATATTTTATGCTAAATAAAGACACTTTAACATTCAGATGACTGCTAAATAATCTTCATGATCATAATTTTGTAACTTAAAAATTAATATCTGACAAATACGGGGTGTTTATTAGAAATATTGGTCTAATTGGTTGTGAAATGTCAAAGGAAAAAAATGGAGAAACAAAAGTCCATTTACTTTCATTATGCCATCCTTTTCTGTCAAAATTTAATAGCCTCCTAAATGGAGTTTTCTAGTGAACACCCAGTACTAATGATAATAAATTTTGCTTTCTCAAAATCAGGTATTGTAACAGGAAAGGAGATTACTAAATTCGTTTGTCAGCTCAAATTCAGAAAAAAATCAATTTTCCAAGAAAACGCAAAGACCAAGCTATAGGAATGTTTAATAGTTTTGATAGGAAACTAAATTCTGCATCTAATGATACTATAAAATACAGGGTGTCTAATTTAAATTAAACGAGTTATTACTGTTTGAAATTTGCAATAATTTGGTGTTCATTTTTTTACATTCGGTGCACAGTAGTTAATATTAAATACACACCGCAAAAAATCCAATGTACTATTAGCCCACCAGCCAATTTTGGTGGTTGAAAAGACACCAAGTGCTGAGATTTTAAACATTTAATTTGATGCTGCATTTTCACAAAATCACGAATATCTGAAGAACGGTACGGTTTAGATGCCATAAACCTTAATAAAACTACCTTTACTTTTGTCTGTAGGTACCGAAAATACATTAATATACTAGGTGTCTCTTTTAAAAAAATACAACTTTAATCAATTTTATACTTTTGGGACCACCTGTACACAATGACAATAATTTTAAAATGTACTTCTAATAGACCCCCATCCATTCCATATACAAAACTTTCTTTAAATCTAAAAGTTTAGCCATAATCTTCCGTGTCGAGTAACGTGAATCACCCTGTATAATAAAATTTAAAGGAAAAACGATTTCTAGCTAGACTTTAATTGCAATATATGTCATATTGCATATCGTGTTGTTTGGATCAAAAAGAGCGATCAAAATAACAAATAAAAAAATCAGGTCCGTATTTAAAAAAGCAAAGTTGATGATGGTTGCCAAAAAACGAAACATCGCAGAAAGAAACTAAATATGCCATCTTACAGCTATATCTTCGAATAAGTTCAAAAAAAATAAAAATGATATTTGAAAATTTCGTATTTTTTCGGATATCTCCGGAAGTAATCGGAATTTTTCAAATGTTAAAACGGCATATTATTGAACTCCAAACTGCGCAACTTTGCCCCAATTTAACCGACCCCTGCATCTCTTACCGTTGCTGAGATCCCAATGATGTGGCTCGAATTTGAAACACCCTGCTCAGTATTCGCACGATGTCCACAGAACTGTAAGTACGTCTGTATTACGTGCCAACATACGTACTTCCTACGTATTGATTATTGATTTATGTACTAGAGTCATACTAAATATACCGGGTGACACAAGATGTATGTAACAGCACAGCGTTTCCACAATTTTTATTTAAAAAATTTGAAATTTGGAGGTGGTAAATAAGTCGTCAACTTGCTTCAGATCCAGTTTCTAGCACCTAGGCACGGCTTCCCGTTTATCCGAAAGTTCCGCCATATTTCATTTTTCTAATGGAACACCCTGTATATTTGTTCATTTTCGGATTCCCCGTCCAATTCTAACTTGTTAACATGTAACATAATGTATGCTTATCTCTTACCGTTTTCGAGAAAATAGCGCCCGAACATTCCATATCATCAATAATAAATGTGCCCTGATTTTATAGACTACCATTTTTTTCGACTCTCTATCAATAGACATTAAAAAAAGTCTTTCCAACTTGTCATGGAAAAAAATGGAGGATTGATATTTTGAAGACATTTATCTCCACAACTTCCAATGTAAACTTCTATTTTATTCAGGTCACGTGTACAATAAATCTACACGATACATCTAAATAGTTGACAAACGAGTCATCCAAGAAAACAATTGAGCAACTGTAGAGGTCAATAAATCCATTTCTTTAAGAGGAATTAGTCAAAATATTGGTGTTAGCAGGGAAACCGCAAGAAGAGTACGTACTGAGAATCAGTACTGATCGATGATCATTTGTTTCCATAAAAATCCACATTTATTATTGATGATATGAAAAGTTCGGGCGCGATTTTCTCGAAAACGGTAAGATATACGTGTACATTGTGTTAGATGTTAATAACTAACTAAAACCGGAAGTCGTGCCTAAGTGCTTGAAATGGGATCTGAAGCACGTTTACAACTTATTTATCATCTCTAAATTTCAAATTTTTAAAATAAAAACTATGGAAACGCTGGTCTGTTACATGAATCTTGTGTCACCCGGTATATCGACGATATCATCGAACTCTTGTTGAATATTGCCATTTTGCATATAATAAACTTGAGTTTTCTGCAAAAAAGCTAAAAAAAATCCATCTCTAAATAGTAAGAAGCGTCATCAGTGAAAGCGAAAAGTTTCGCTAATAAGACGACGCTCGACGCTTGATTAATGGTTGCAGGAAGTTTAAAGGCTCGATAGCGGTTAAGGGCGGATTAGATTTCAGACCGATTAATTAATATCGAAATGGAAAGTAATTTACGGTCAACCACCGAATCTTATACAGGTTTCAAGGGTTTGAAGTCTTAAAGTTATTAAACCCCGGTATAGAGAACTTTGATTAGTTTCTCCTGACTCAAGGATTCCCTTCGTGCGTCGAGGGCGCTAACGCTTTATTGAAAATGTAGTTTTTGCATAAACAGTTATAAATTCAACATGCGGCCCTGACCTTTAATTCTTCGTTTTCTTGAAACAAATCCGGGGTTTCCTCGGGAACCAACCCGATGCCGTTCAGCGAAAACGACGCCGTTACGCCCCGGGATCTGGCTCTGTTGTCCCATTGGTCGCCTTGCCCCCTGAAGACCCTGATAACCTAGAGACAAATTTATTTATTTTTTTTGAAAAGGGGTACAAGTAATTTTTTTTACCTTTGGACCAAAAACTAGGGCAATGGTGGTAGTTGTCGAAAGCTGCGTTCTAACAAACCCTAAGAAATACTTTATATCCGGTCCTGCTTTTGGAAAGATGATTAAACTGGAACGGAAAGTTTACTAAATTAGCGTGTGTCGAGTAGTTCAGGTGTAAAGTTGTGAAGAAACGACGTGATTATGAAGTTCTAATAACTCGTGACTAGAAACCGTCGTGCCTTGTTGCTTTTATACTCGTAGTTTTTAACCTTTAGGGTATTTTATTAAAATGTTATCTCAGAAATAAAACTTTTTGAACGACAAATTGGGAGAATTGAATTGAAGACTACTAAAAAGTCACATTTATAGTTATTTAACGAATTAGTTTATTAATGAAGGCGATTAATAATTGAGATGGTTAAACCCGCGAACCCAGTGAGCGTGTTAATAGAGTTGAGATTATTAATCGCCCATTAATATACGTGTGGTTACAATACTTTTCTGTCGGCTGCAACTTGGTCATTGTTCGTAAATTTCCTAACAAGTACAGAAAGTGATCCTTTTCCGCACACGACTGCAGTTGGCCGAACAACGCGTAGAGGAGTTCGGCCATGAAGTCGAGTGCGGAAAAGATACTTTCCGCAAGTGTTAGGAACAATAATTTTTCTACGAGTAAGGACGACTTTTAAAATTATCAGTAAAACTTCAGTTTGAAGTTGAAACACCAGACATGACGGACATTGCATTGTTTACCTGACAAATTGAAACAATGCAATGTACGTCACATCTGGTATTTTAACTTCAAAATGAAGTTTTAGCTGCGCGATGAATGATATTTGCTTACTTTTATCGCACATAGCAATAATTAAAAAAATCAACCTTTTCATTTAAAAAATGCGAGATCGATTTCCTGTCTTTTTTGCAAAACTAGAATTAAAGATGCAGTACAGGTATAAGTAAGATATGGTATACCAAGCACCTAATGCCACCATTCCTGACAACTATAAATCATGGTAGTTTTACTGGTTCTTATTACGTTCTTCCATACCAACAATAGTAAACAAACAGGTTTTTTACTTTTCCGCACTAGTGCGGAAAACGACAACTTCCCGCACTAGTGCGGAAAAGTACAACTTCCCGCACTCAATTGCGTGCGGAAAAGAAAACTTTCGCGCACGCGAGTAGAAAAAAATTATTTTGGATATTTGTTTGAATATTTGAAAAATTAGTCCCTCTGTATGTCAAATACGATGACATTGATAGAATCAATCCTAAATGACAGATGTCAGATTTTTTTATCCAATGCCTATCAATCCGTAAAAAGATAAAAATTGTGTCGGTATCTCTCTCTGTCGAGTAAATGTCAAGTAAGATGACAATATACACGGTCCTGGTGTTTATTCAGCTCAGTGTTTTGTTAATTTTGTATACTGAGAAATAGAATTGACATTGACAAAACCGCTTTTTAAAGTGACAGAACCGTTCATTAATGGGAGTCATTAATGAACGCTTTTGGCAAAGATATGGTTCCTTAAACAAACCTGTTATTAGTCAGTCGACGGAAATAGTTATTTAACGAATTAGTGTATTAATGAAGGCGGTTGATTAATAATCGAGATGGTTAATTGAGTTGAGATTATTAATCGCCCATTAATATACGAGTGGGTTACAATACTTCTCCGTCGGCTGCATCTTGGTCATTGCTCTTAAAGAAAATTTATTTTCCATTAAAATATTATATCATAAATTCATCATCGAATGAAAACCCAGGCGGGAAGGTGACGTAGTCCTTTAGTAAGCATCGGTCACCAACGACGTCATTGGATGACGTCGAAACAATATCATAATGACGGATGTAAGCACATACCGACGTCGTCATTTTACAACGTCAAAAGACGTTACTTTGTGACGTCAAAATCACGTCATTTTGCAAAGTGATAATGTTTTACGTTATTTGCTACGAACGATTTTCTGAACTTAATATTTTTGATTATGTCAAAGAGTTAAAAATCTTCTAGAACCCAAATTTTCTTACTACCTTTTTGACTTTGACTAGGTCACAAAAAATTGTAAGCTCCAAAAGTAACACAAATGTTAAAAAAAAAGTGTCAGAAATTTTAGTTTAAAAATAACACCAAATTTTTAAATTTTAAACAAAGAGTTAAATTTTGGTCTGAAAGTAAAACAAATTTTTAAATTTTTATTTTAGTAATCCGAAAATTTAGTCTAAAACGCAACACGAAATTTTTTATTTTGACTTGATAACAAAAAATTTTAGTTTAAACGTAACACAAAGTTAGAGCATTTTTACTTAGTAACAAGAAATTTTTATCCAAAGGAAAAATCAACATTTTAAGTTTTTGACTTTAACTAAAACGAAAACTCAGTCTAAAGGGTAAAAGAGAATTTAAAATTGTTTACCTAGCAACGAGAAATGTTGTTCTAAAAGTAAAACCAATTTTTAAATTTTAACTTTGGTAATACGAAAATTTAGTCTAAAATGCAACACGATACTTTTTATGTTTGTAAAAGGAACAAAAAAATTTAGTTTAAACGTAACACAAATTGTTTAAATTTTGACTGTAGTAACACGAAATTTTAGTCTAAATGTATCACAAAGTTAGAGCATTTTTACTTAGTAACAAGAAATTTTGATCCGAAGGTAACATCAAAATTTTAAGTTTTTGACTTTAATTAAAACGAAAATTCAGGCTAAAGGGTAAAACAGAATTTAAAATTGTTTACTTAGCAATGAGAAATTTTGGTCTAAAAGTAAAACCAATTTTTTAAATTTTAACTTTAGTAATCTGAAAATTTAGTCTAAAACGCAACCCGAAATTTTTTATGTTTGACTTGGAAACTAAAAATTTTAGTTTAAACGTAACATAATTTGTTTAAATTTTGACTGTAATAACACGAAATTTTAGTCTAAAACATATCACAAAGTTAGAGCATTTTTTACTTAGTAACAGGAAAGTTTGATCCAAAGGTAACATCAACATTTTAAGTTTTTGACTTTAACTAAAACGAAAATTCAGTCTAAAGGGTAAAACAGAATTTAAAATTGTTTACTTAGCAATGAGAAATTTTGATTTAAAAGTAAAACAAATTTTTTAATTTTAACTTTAGTAATACGAAAATTTAGTCTAAAACGCAACCCGAAATTTTTTATGTTTAACATGGTAACAAAAAATTTTAGTTTAAACGTAACACAAATTGTTTAAATTTTGACTGTAATAACCCGAAATTTTAGTCTCAACGTATCACAAAGTTAGAGCATTTTTACTTAGTAACAAGAAATTTTGATCCAAATGTAACATCAACATTTTAAGTTTTTGACTTTAACTAAAACGAAAATTCAGTCTAAAGGGTAAAACAGATTTTAAAATTGTTTACTTAGCAAAAAGAAATATTGATTTAAAATTAAAACAAATTTTTAAATTTTAGTTTTAGTAATACGAAAAATTAGTATAAAACGCAACACGAAATTTTTTATGTTTGACTTGGTAACAAAAAGTTTTAGTTTAAACGTAACACAAATTGTTTAAATTTTGACAGTAATAACATGAAATTTTAGTCTAAACGTAGCACAAAGTTAGAGCATTTTTACTTAGAAACAAGAAATTTTGATCCGAAGATAACATCAAAATTTTAAGTTTTTGAGTTTAATTAAAACGAAAATTCAGTCTAAAGGGCAAAACAGATTTTAAAATTGTTTACTTAGCAATAAGAAATATTGATTTAAAATTAAAACAAATTTTTTAATTTTAACTTTAGTAATACGAAAATTTAGTCTAAAACGCAACCCGAAATTTTTTATGTTTAACATGGTAACAAAAAATTTTAGTTTAAACGTAACACAAATTTGTTAAATTTTGACTGTAATAACCCGAAATTTTAGTCTAAACGTATCACAAAGTTAGAGCATTTTTACTTAGTAACAAGAAATTTTGATCCAAATGTAACATCAACATTTTAAGTTTTTGACTTTAACTAAAACGAAAATTCAGTCTAAAGGGTAAAACAGATTTTAAAATTGTTTACTTAGCAATAAAAAATATTGATTTAAAATTAAAACAAATTTTTAAATTTTAGTTTTAGTAATACGAAAAATTAGTATAAAACGCAACACGAAATTTTTTATGTTTGACTTGGTAACAAAAAGTTTTAGTTTAAACGTAACACAAATTGTTTAAATTTTGACTGTAATAACATGAAATTTTAGTCTAAACGTAGCACAAAGTTAGAGCATTTTTACTTAGTAACAAGAAATTTTGATCCGAAGATAACATCAAAATTTTAAGTTTTTGAGTTTAATTGAAACGAAAATTCAGTCTAAAGGGCAAAATAAAATTTAAAATTTTTTACTTAGCGATGAGAAATTTTGGTCTGAAAGTACTACAAAATCACAAAATTTTTACTTGAATTGTTAGTCTAAACGCAACACGAATTTTTAAATTTTGATCTCAAAATCAAAAAGTAACAAAATTTTTAAAATTCTGACCTTAGTAACAGGAAATTTTAGTCTAAACGTAACATTTTAGTCTAAACGTAACAACAAGGTTTTTGAATTTTGACTGTAGGAACACGAAATCGCAGCTTAAACGTAACACAAAATTAAAAAAATTGTTTACTTACTAACAAGACATTTTGATCCAAAATAGCAATCAAATTTTTAAGTTTTGACTTTAGTAAGACGAACATTTAGTTCAAAGCGTAACACGAAATTTAAAACTGTTTGTTTAGGAATGAGAAATTTTGGTATAAAAGTAACTAAACTGTCAAAATTTTTACTTAAAATGTTAGTCTAAACCTATAACTATCTTTCTTTTAGTTTTGACTTCTAACCGTTACACAAATTTTAAAAAAATTGACATTAATAACAGGATATTTTAGTCTAGACGGAACAAGTTTTTTAAATTTTCATTTAATAACACGAAATTTTGGTCTAAGAGCGGTAACCTAAAATGTTTAAATTTTGGCTGTAGTAACACGGATTTGTAGTCTAAACGTATCACAAAAACTCTGTTAAGTAACAAGAAATTTTGTTCAGAAAGTAACATCAAATCTTTAAGTTTCGACTTTGGTATAATAGAATATTTTAACTTAAATGTATCACGAAATGTTGATCTGGAACACAAAATCTTAAAACTTTTACTTCAAATTTTGCTCTATACGGAACACGAAATTATTTAATATTGCCTTAGTAACAAGAAATTGTGGTCTAAAAGGGACACAAAATTTAAAAAGTTTGACATAACCAACAGGAAATTTTATTCTAAATGTACCAAGAAATTTTAAAATTTCGACTGTAGTAACACAAAATTGTGGTCCGAACGTAACACAAAGTTTAAAAAATGTAACTGAGAAACCAAAAATACATGACACTGAGCCGAAAGTAAAATAAAATTTTTACATTTTGACTCTAGTAACACAAAATTTAAAAATTTTGACATTACCAACAAGAAATTTTAGTCTAAGTGTACAGTAACAGAAATTTTTATTCCAAACTTAACTCTAAACGTAACATAAAATTTTTATCCGAAAGAAACATGAAAATTTAATTTATACCGTAACACAAAGTTTTTAAATTTTGACTTAGTAACTAGAAAATTTGGTCTAAAAATAACAAAATATTTTAAAATTTTTACTTTAGTGACACGCAGCGACTACACCCCAATTTAAAATATATAAAAAGAATAATGTTATCAATATTTCGTTAGCATATTGTAAATCAGAGTTTTTTGTCAAAGAAGCTAAAACTTTTATTTTATGACATTGTCATCTAATAATTTTTTTTATTGCATATAAGGCAATTAAATATGTTAAGTGTATATTTATTAGGTACATTAAATATAAGTAGACAAAAATTACTCGACTAAACATAACGTTATTATGACGTCACTATGAGTCGTCATTTTCACGTTAAAAAATCGACGTCATTTATTTGTCATTTTGTCGTCAGGTGACGTCGAATAACGAATGATTACCAAACGTTGACGTTCTAATGACGTTATGTTACCGCCTGGGAAAGTAATATTAGTCAATTAGAGTCAACGAACGAAAAAAAATTGCATCAAAATTTATTGTTTTAATTCATGGAGTTTTGTGTTTAGTTGATAGAATTTGAGAATTCCTAGTGCAATAGTATCTGAAAACTAAAATGCAGACGTTGAAGCCCAATCGGTTGGAGTTGGAGAAAAGTTTCGAAGACACACCTTCACCAAACAGTCAAGAAGAGGCGCATTCACCGAACGATTAAGAAGAGACAACTTGCCCGGAACATTAAGAATTAATTCCTTCACTAGACGATTACGAACCGTGACCCCTCTTCGATATCACTAGATCACTGGGTCCACATATATATCATGCAAATGGCGCAACATATCACACTGCGCTGTGATTTTTTTCCTTCCTGGTTGTATACTGTGCGTAGTTTACTAAAAGATCAATGAGAAGCCTTTTGACCAAACGGTTAAGAAGAAGCGCATTCACCAAACGATTAAGAAAAAATTTCACCAATAGTGAAAAAAAAAGATTTCACCAATACATAAAAAATTAATTGCTTCACCAGAAGTTTACTTAGAAAGGCTTTTCTTCGAAATCACTGGGTTACTGGTCACTAATACATATCACATGGCGCGGTGATTTTTTCCTTCCTGGTTATATGTTGCGTTCACTAGAAGATTAATGAGCGGCGCCTTCACCAAACGATTAAGAAAATACGACTTCACCAGAACATTCAAAATTATTACTTCCGTCACCAAAAGAATACGAAGCGAGACACTTCTTCGAAATCACTCGGTTACTGATCAGTGTGTGGTGATGGAACACAAATTGTGGTTTCGGAAGAGCACAGCAAGAAAGTCCATTGTGTTTAGGTTCATCATCAGTAAATGCTGTTTGTAATTCACTGTTTTTCTTCACTTGTTTTTCTGCTGTTTCATGTTCATTATCTAACTTTTCACTATTGCTTTCTTTTGCAGCATCAGTACATTTGTCTCTTTTTTTTTGTATTTTTATCAGCACTTTCTTTAATGTTTGGGACTTCTGTAGTGTCTTGAATAGTGGTGTTTACAACATTAACATTATCCTCATGATCTTCCTTGCTTCTCTTAACAGACAAACAAATTTTAATTCGGCTTGGCTTTTCAGGTGTAGCTTCAACCACATCTTCCAGAATATTTTGTACAGTACCATCCCTCTCTTCATCTGATCTTTCTAAAGAGTTCTTGAAATTCTCCGCAATATTTTCACTTAGACTGGAACTGTTTTCTGTATCTTTAGAAAAATGTCACTAGTGTGCAGGATTAGTACTTGTAATAACTAAGTTTTTAGTTCGTTTATAGACTTTCGATACCCCTTCTCTGATAGTACTAATCTTACTTTGTACTTGCTCTTTCGGCTATCATCAGGACCATTTTCATATCTATTATAAACAGTGCTCCTCCGAAATCACATTACATCACCGAAATCACATTACATCAAATCACACACAAGGCTTATTATAAAACATGTAAAACTATTTCGGTTTAAACTTCAGTTTGAAGAAAAACGAAAGAAGTATCAAATATAACGTCGATTCTAGAATCGTCGCCATCCAACCTTCATTGTGTCGATAGCTCACACCCTGCTACATTTAAAACCGAGACATCGACGCAAAAGGTACCATGGTCTCCTTCCTTCTCTTGATTTCCTGATTCTTGGTCTTAAATTTTTGCCGCAATTACTGTGTTGATTTTCTTCAACAAATGAACTAATCTGAACACAATGGTCGATCTCTTTATTTTGTACCAAGGCGACCATCCATCATCTTTTATTGTGTCATTACCTCAAACACTACTATATTCAAAACTGAGGTATCGACACACTATAGGTTGGATCTCCTTGGTTCTCATGGTCTCCTTATTCTTGATCTTATTTTTTTTTACGCATTTACTGCGTTGTTTTTCTTCAACGAATGAACTAAATTAAACACAATGGTCGTTCTTTTTTCGCCGTTATTTTCGTGCCGTATGGTCGTTATTTTGTGCCAAGAGTACCCTCCAACCTTTATTGGGTCGATGCTACATTCAAAATCGAGCTATCGAGGCAATAAAGGTTGTATCGATTCCTTGGTCCTCTTGAACTCCTAACTTAGAAACAGACGAAATTAACCCATAAGTGAATGTTTTAAGACTGGCGAAATATGCAAGTCTAAAGTACCTAAAAATCGGCCACCGAAGAGGTGTATCTTGGAAATTATTTAATTAATGGGACTTTCGTTTGCAGGAACCTAAAGTGGACGTCAAGAAGACTTTTCTTGACGTCCACTTTCGTTTGGATTCACTCTGATCAGACCATTTGAGCTAAAGTTATAGGAAGTTCGAAAGTAAGAAAAAGACATATAATTATCCTCTCTTTGGTGAATTTCAAAAAAATGATTTTATGGTGGTTTTTGGAATAAGGCAACGGCAATCCTCTAAGAACGTAACAAACTTAACTTAAATGAAATTGTTCCGTTTAATTGAAATTTTTTAAGACCGCCGGTAAATATCTCCTAAGTTACCTACTGAACCGATGTGACTTTCGATTGCGGAAGGAGAAAGAAGACATCAGGAAAAGGAAAAACACTGCACATATATTTGTCTAACAAATTATACACGAAACCGAAACGTCTAGAAGACCGAAAGTACCAATCTCTTTATCCGAACATCTTTTTCTTTCCCCTCCATTTCAAAAATCAACGGGACCATCCAACCTTTATTGCGTCGATACCTCAAACACTGCAACATTCAAAATCGAGCTATCGACGCAATAAAGGTTGGATGATCTCTTTGGTCCTCTTGATCTCCTAACTTAGAATCAGACGAAATTAGCCCAAAATTGGATTTTAAAAAAATGCCAAAACAAGCTGTGTGTGACATGAATTGGCTCTACGAAATTATTAAATTAATGGGACTTTCGTTTGCGGGATCCAAACGTGGACATCAAGAAGAGCAAAAACAGTTGGATTCACTTTAATCAGTCCATTTGCTCTAAAGTTATATGAAGTTCGAAAATGAGAAAAAGACGTATACTACCTACTTCTGTGGTCCATTTAAAAAAAAATGTTAGACCATTTTTTATGTTGTTTTTGGAATAGGACGATTGCAGTCCTCTAGAACGTAACAAACTTAATTCTAATTAAATTGTGACATTTGGAAATTTTTTAAGACCAAGATAGATCTCGGCAATTATTGAACCAACGGGAGTTTCCCTGCGGAAGGAGAAAGAGGACATCAAGTAGGGTAAAAACACTGCACATATAATTGTTTAACAAATAACAAACGAGAAACGTCTAGCAGAACTAAAGTACTAATCTCTTAAGCCAAACATCATTTTTCTTTCCTTTACAAATCAAAAATCAAGGAGACCATCCAACCTTCATTGCGTCCGTGGCTCGGCTTTGAATGTAGCAGTATTTTAGGACCATCCAACCTTTATTGCGTCGATACCACAAACATTGCTACATTCAAAACCGAGCTATCGATGCAATAAAGGTTAGCTGATTCCCTTGGACCTCTTGCTCTCCTGACTTACAATCAGACGAAATTATCTCATAAGTGAATATTTTAAGAATGGCAAATAAGCGACTCTAAAAGTACCTAAAATCGGCCACTCTTCGAAATTATTTAATTGATGGGACTTTCGTTTTGCGGGAATCGAAAATGGACGTAAAGAAGAGCAAAAACAGTTAGATTCACTCTGATCTGTCCATTTGGACTAAAGTTTTAGGAAGTTAGAAATTGAGAAAAAGACGCATAATTAATTATCCCCGCCTTGGTCAATTTCAAAAAAATGTTGTTTTTTGGAATGGGGCGATTCAGAGTCAGAAAAAATTAGCCCATAAGTAAATGTTTTACGAACGGCAAAATAGGCGATTCTAAAAGTACCTAAAAATTGCCCACTAAAGAAATTTATATTCGAAACTAATGGGACTTTCATTTACAGGAGGCGAAAGTAGACTTATAAGAAGTTTGAAATTGAGGAAATGGAATGAGGAACATTCTTTGGTCAATTAAAAAAAAAAAATAGAGAACTTTTTATGCAATGTTTTAACCGAAATGGAATGACTGCAGTTTCCTAAGAACGTAACAAACTTATCTCAAATAGAATTGTGACTTTTGTCAATTTTTTTAGACTGTCGAGATAGATCTCCGAAATGATTGCGGAAAGAGATCAAGAAACGACGAGAAAAAACTCTGCACATATATTATTCTAACAAATTACAGACGATACCGAAGGGTCTAGCAGAACTAAAGTACCAATCTCTTTAGCCGAACATCATTTTTCTTTCCCTTCCATTTTTAAAATCAACAAAATGACTTGTCGAAATGTACCAACTCCACGTTTTTATTAACCATCGCCCGCCTGGAAGACGTCGAAAATTGAGTTGATATCGAAACGATTTTTAAATGAGGTCGCCATTTAGAAATTTAATTAAAACCTATTGGGGGTAAGTTCCACTTTTACCAGTCACAGTTTTGTTTTGTTTTTATCGTGGTAAAGAATTTATAAAAATTTTTGCGTTCCACCACGTTGGCATCTGTATATATTCCATTTAAATGGCATGATTGAAAGCCATTGACGGCTATTTTCATTATTGGTTTCCAGCACGATTCGCACGGTCCCCATAGGGAAGTAAAATAGTTTCCGTCCATTATAATCTATTAGCTCTGTGACAGGTATACGGAGCGGAAAATATAAATTTAGTAGACTCATTTTGCATTAGTGTAACTGGGTTAAAAGGACCGTTACACTCCATCACCCACTTCATTAAGCCGGCACGGTAAAACTACAAAAGAATAAGTTCGTTTGAGGGCGCATAATTGCAAGAAAAGAACTGTTAGATAAACGAATTTAATTTCCCTTAAAAGAAACTTTTCCTCAATTGGATTAACGTTTTTTCTAGCTACAAAGGGCAAACTTCCTTAATTTAAACTAGACAGATCCTTTTTCCTCTCATACTTATCAAGGGTCATCCTCGAACTTATTTAGCCCTACTAGCCTGAGCACAATGGCAGTTCTTTTTATTTTGTACAAAAGAGACCATCCAACCTTTATTGCGTCGATAGCTCAAACACTGCTATATTCAAAACCGAGCTATCGACGCAATAAAGAATGAATGGTCTCCTTGGTACTCTCGGTCTCCTTATTCTCGTTCTTAATTTTTTTGCCGCATTTACTGTGTTGATTTTCTTCAACGAATGAACTAACCTGAACACAATAACCGTTTTTTTTTTTATTTTAAACCAAGGGGACCATCCAAACTTTATTGCGTTGATAGGTCAAACACTGCTACATTCAAAACCGAGCTATCGACGCAATAAAGGTTGAATTGTTTTCTTAGTTTTTCTCGGTCCCCATTTTTCGATTTTAATTTTTTTGCTGAATTTACTGTGTTGATTTTGGAACGGAGTGGAAAATATGAATTTAGCAGATCCATTTTGCATTAATTAATTGGGTTAAAAGGACCGTTACACTCCATAATTTATAATAAATGAATTTAATTTCAATTAAACTAAACTCTCCCCAATTGGATTAACCTTATTGCACCTACAGGGGACAAATTACCTTAATTTCAACTCGACGGATCGATTTTTCTCGCGTACTTCTCAAGTGTCATCCTCGATCTTATTTAGCCCTACAAACCTGAACACAATGGTCGTTCTTTTTATTTTGTACCAAAGGAACTATCCAACTTTTATTGCGTCGATAGATCAAGCACTGCTACATTTAAAACCGAGCATCGACGCATTGAAGGTGGATGACCTCCTTGGTCCTCTCGGTCTTAAATTTCTTTCCGCATTTACTGCGTTGATTTTCTTCAACGAATGAACTAACCTGATGGTCGTTTTTTTTATTGTGTACCTAGAGAACTATCCAATCTTTATTGCGTCGAAAGCTCAAACACTGCTACATTTAAAACTGAACTATCGACGCAATAAAAGCTAGATGGTCTCCTTGGTCCTCTCGGTCTAAAATTTCTTGCCTTATTTACTGTGTTAATTTTCTTCAACGAATGAACTAACCTTAACACAATGGTCGTTTTTTATTTTGTACCAAGAGGACCATTCAATCTTTATTGCGTCGATAGCTCAAACGCTGTTACATTCAAAACTGAGCTATTGACACAATAAAGGTTGGATGGTCTCCTTGGTTTCCCCGGTCTCCTTATTCTCGATCGTATTTTTTTGCCGCATTTACTGTGTTGATTTTCTTCAACGAATGAACTAACCTGAACACAATGGAGTGGAAAATATAAATTTAGTAGACTCAGTTTGCATTGGAGTAACCGGGTTAAAAGAACCGTTACACTTCATCACCCACTTCATTAAGCCCGCACGGTAAAACTACAAAAGAATAAGTCTGTTTGACGCATAATTACACGAAAAGAACGGTTGAATAAATTCATCTAATTTTTCTTAAAACAAACTTTTCCTGAAGTGGATTGACGTTCTTGTATCGGCCCGCAGGGGACCAACTTCCTTAATTTAAACTCGACGGATTTTTTTTTCGCATACCTCTCAACGGTCATTTTTGTTCTTATTTAGCCCTACTAACCTGAACACAATGGTCGTTCTTTTTATTTTGTACCATGGAGGCTATCCAACCTTTATTGCGTCAATAGCTCAAACACTGCTACATTTAAAACCGAGCTATCGACGCAATAAAGGTTGTATGGTCTCGTTGGCCCTCTTGGTCTCCTCATTCTCGGTCTTACATTTTTTGCTACATTCGCTGTGTTGATTTTCTCTAACGAATGAACTAACCTGAACACAATGGTCGTTCTTTTTACTTTAAACTAAGGGGACTATCCAAACTTTATTGCGTCAATAGCTCAAACATTGCTAGATTCAAAACCGAGCTATCGACGCAATAAAGGTTGAACGGTCTCCTTGGTTTTTCTCGGTCTCCACATTCTCGATCTTAAATTTTTTGCTGGATTTATTGTGTTGATTTTCTTCAACAAATTAACTAACCTGCGCACAATGGTCGTTCTTTTTATTTTCTAGCAAGGAGCCCATCCAACCTTTATTGCGTCAATAGCTCAAACACTGCTACATTTAAACCAAGCTATCGACGCAATAAAGGTTGGATGGTCTCCTTGGTCCTCTGGGTCTCCTTATTCTTGGTCTTAATTTTTTGCTACATTTACTGTGTTGATTTTCTTTAACGAATGAACTAACCTGAACACAACAACCGTTCTTTTTATTTTAAACCAAGGGGAGCTAATGACGCAAACTTTAATGCGTCAATAGCTCACACATTTCTAGATTCAAAACCGAGCTATCGACGCAATAAAGGTTGAATGGTTTTCTTGGTTTTTCTCGGTCTCCACATTTTCGGTCTTAATTTTTTTTGCTTTATTTACTGTGTTGATTTTCTTCAACGAATTAACTAACCTGAACACAATGGTCGTTTTTTTATTTTTTACCACAGTTACCATCCAACCTTTATTGCGTCGATAGCTCAAACACTGCTACATTTAAAACCGAGCAACCGACGAAATGCAGGTTGGATGGTCTCTTTGGTTCTCCTGCTCTCCTGATTCTCAATCTTACATTTTTTGTTGGATATTCTCTGTTGATTTTCTTCAACGAACTAATAACCTGAACACAATGGTCGCTTTTTTTATTTTCTACCAAGGAGACCATCCAACCTTTATTGCGTCAATAGCTCAAACACTGCTACATTTAAAACCGAGCTATCGATGCAATAAAGGTTGGATGGTCTCGTTGGTCCTCTTGGTCTCCTTATTCTCGGTCTTAAATATTTTGCTACATTACTGTGTTGATTTTCTTTAACGAATCAACTAACCTGAACACAATGGTCGGTCTTTTTATTTTAAACCAAGGGGACCATCCAACTTAAAACCGAGCAACCGACGAAATGCAGGTTGAATGGTCTCTTTGGTTCTCCTGCTCTCCTGATTCTCAATCTTACATTTTTTGTTGGATATTCTCTGTTGATATTTTTCAACGAACTAATAACCTGAACACAATGGTCGCTCTTTTTATTTTCTACCAAGGAGACCATGCAACATTTATTGCGTCAATAGCTCAAACACTGCTACGTTTAAAACCGAATTATCGACGCAATAAAGGTTGGATGGTCTCGTTGGTCCTCTTGGTCTCCTTATTCTCGGTCTTAAATTTTTTTCTACATTCACTGTGTTGATTTTCTTTAACGAATGAACTAACCTGAACACAATGGTCGTTCTTTTTATTTTAAACCAAGGGGACTATCCAAACTTTATTGCGTCAATAGCTCAAACACCGCTACATTTAAAACCGAGCTATCGACGCAATAAAGGTTGGATGGTCTCGTTGGTCCTCTTGGTCTCCTTATTCTCAATCTTACATTTTTTTGCTGGTTATTCTGAGTTGATTTTCTTTAACGGACGAATAACCTGAACACAATGGTCGTTCTTTTTATTTTCTACCAAGGAGACCATCCAACGTTTATTGCGTCAATAGCTCAAACACTGCTACATTTAAAACCGAGCTATCGACGGAATAAAGGTTGGATGGTCTCCTTGGTCCTCTCGGTCTCCTTATTCTCGGTCTTAAATTTTTTTTGCCGCATTTTCTGTGTTGATTTTCTTCAACGAATGAACTAACCTGAACACAATAGCTGTTTATTTTAAACCGATTTTATTTCAAATTTTAAACCAAGGGAACCATCCAAACTTTATTGCGTCAATAGCTCAAATATTGCTAGATTCAAAACTTAGCTATCGACGCATTAAAGGTTGAATGGTTTCCTTGGTTTTTCTCGGTCTCCAGATTCTCAATCTTAAATTTTTTGCTGGGTTTATTCTGTTGATTTTCTTCAACACATTAACTAACCTGAACACAATGGTCGCTCTTTTTATTTTGTACCAAGGTTACCATCCAACCTTTATTGCGTCGATAACTCAAACACTGCTACATTTAAGACCGAGCCATCGACGCAATGCAGGTTGGATGGTCTCCTTGGTTCTCCTGCTCTCCTGATTCTCGATATTAATTTTCTTGCTGGATATACTGTGTTGATTTTCTTTAACGAATGAACTAACCTAAACACAACGGATTGGAAAATATGAATTTAGTAGATTCATTTTGCATTAGTGTAATTGGGTTAAAAAGACCGTTACACTCCATCACCCACTTCATTCAGCCGGCACACATTTGAAGGCGCATAATTGCAAGAAAAGAATGTTTGGATAAATGAATTTAATTTCCAATAAACGAAACTCTCCCTAATTGGATTAACCTTCTAGTACCTAAAGTACCTAAAGGGGACAAATTTTTCTCGCGTACTTCTCCAGGGTCATCTTCGATCTTATTTAGCCCTACTAACCTGAACTCAATGGTCGTTATTTTTATTTTGTACCAAAGAAACTATCCAACTTTTATTGCGACGAAAGCTCAAACACTGCTACATTCAAAACTGAGCTATCGATGCAATAAAGGTTGGATGATCTCCTTGGTCCTCTTGGTCTCCTTATTCTTGGTCTTAATTTTTTGCTACATTTACTGTGTTGATTTTCTTCAACGAATGAACTAACCTGAACACAACAACCGTTCTTTTTATTTTAAACCAAGGGGAGCTACTTATAGAGCTATATCTTTATTCTCGATTTTAATTTTTTTGCCGTATTTACTGTACTGATTTTCTTCAACGAATGAACTAATCTGATCACAATGGAGCGGAAAATATAAATTTAGTAGACTCGTTTTGCGTTAGTGCAACTGTGTTAATAGCACCGTTACTATCTACCACCTAGTTTATCAAGCCGGCACGGTAAAACTACAAAAGAATATGTCTGTTTGAGGTCGCGTAATTACAAGAAAAGAACGGTTAGATAAATAAATTTAATTTCCCTTAAAAGAAACTTTTTCCCAATTGGATTAACGTTCTTGTACCAATAGGGGCGCAAACTTCCTTAATTTAAACTCGACGGATCCTTTTTTCTCGCGTACCTCTCAAGGGTCATCCTCGATCTTATTTAGCCCTATTACAACTAGGAACAAAAGCAACTAAAACGTTTTTTGGCTACGCTTTCAAGGAGGATTTCTAAAGGTAAATAAAAAGGCTTTTTCCGGAGAAAGTGGAAACGCGATTTCCATAAAATGGAACTTTTTGTGCCGAAACAACTTTATAAGTATTGCGTCTTTACCCCGGAGCTTTCCGACGGGCTAAAGAATAAATTGAAGGTTGGGGGTTTACTTACTGGAAGGCTATCATCATGATGTTTACAAGGGCGATATTGTAGATGGCGTAGCTGATTAGTCTGGCTTCGTTATATAGAGACTCCGCATTTCGTACGTTGTAGCAGACACGGACACCCCAGGCAAGGAAGAGAACTTCACCTAAATCCCATAGACAACACAGTTTTTGATTAAGAACTTCATAGTATTTACATACCAATTGCGAGACTATGATCCCACCAGTTATATACACACTGCTTAAACCTCAATCCGTCATTGTCCACAATCTCTTCGGCAGTGGGGGTATCGGACAACGTCCAGGTGCCCAAATAAATGAGCATCACTAAAAGAATGGGCACCATCCATTGGAGCAGTTGCTTGTCCGTTAGTTTCACCTTGTGCGCCGATTTTACGCGATAAGTTAAGGACACCCTATATAGAAAGACAATCCTGTAAGCGTGTCGGGCTATTAAAGCTCGGGGATGGCGTTTACCTCCAAGTTTTCATTAGTAGTGCTGTGTAGGTGACGCAAAATCCCAAATGCCTGGACCACTTTGTCGCTATACAAGAGTACCTGTCCAGAACTGGGAATATCGCCGCCATCTGGAATTGAATAATTAGCACTTTGTAATTAGCGTCTTAATTTAACTGCATTTGCTGCATCAGAAAATAATAAAGCAGTAGCCACTGCCTTAATAGTATATTATCCAACAGCACCTGCCCTTAATAATAAAAAATGCAGATGGATAAGGACTGTTAATTAATAATTACTGCATTCACATAAAAAAGAAATGCATTAAATCTATCAAATATATTTACGTTATAAGTCCGTGCGACACTTGAACTAATCTGAACTTTAAAGATTTTACTTCTGTAAATGTAGATTTTTAGGCTATGGGTACTAAAGTACTAAATGAGATGCGAAAGGACAAACCCTAGTACAATTGTACTAGAGGTGGCAACACTGAAGAAAAGCATAGAAAGTTAGAGGACAACAGAAAAGCATAGAAAGCGCTTGCAAATCGATTCTGTTTATTCTGAAATTAAAAAAAAACATATTTTGATTTTTGATGGAATAACTAAGGGAAAACTATTTTCATGTCCTTTGAAACACAAATTCTGCCACTTTTTCAATAAAGGCAGATAAATTAAACCACTATGCGTCCATTAAAGGGTTTCTATATTACCACATGTTTTTATTACCTACAACATTGAACCCCATAATTTTGTAGCCAATCCTTTATAACCAGCTTGATGATTTTTATTATTGCACACCTGGTATAATATCTGATTACACTCTAAATCTGATCCGAAGAAACTATTGCAAAAGGAATTGTACAGTCACATAATAATTTGTACAATCAACAAAAAAATATAATTAAAAACTATTAAAGCATTCTTTAAGTTAAAAAATCTAAAAAAGTAAATACAAAAAAGGTAGGTAGAGGCACAATTCTCAATTTTGGGTCAATATCATCTAAAAACTTGAGAAGCTTTGCTAAAAAGAATTCCCTTTTTGGTCCTCAATTTTGGTGGCTCAAATTTTCTAAAAAAAGGTGGATATATGGATCGCTGCTTCTATTGCTAGATAAAACGGTATAAAAACTCGATGATCCTTAATTTAAAAAACACAGTTTGAGCCCAAAATTTTCCCAACGCAAATCATTCTACATCCTTAGAAAAGCTCAATTTTGGGTCAAAACTACCTTGAAAGAATGAAACCCCAATATAAAATCCAACGTACGTTAATGATTAAATTCAATGAATTAATGGGACAAAAAATACAAATCAAAAAATTGCAAAAATCATGATAAAGAATATGAATAGAAAATCAGGAACAATAAAAAGCAAAAAAAAAAAAATGAAAAAGCGTAGATGAGTTGTTTCTATGCCAATAAAGAGAGTCTGTAAGATCTCAGTTCCGAAGAAATTTTGTTGTAAAGAGTCAGATCTAGAGAATTCCTTTAGGAGACTTGCAATCTATACCTAGAAAGTCTGAGATGATTCGCAAATCTACTATTCAGCCCACGAATGTACCCTGACAAAGTAGTCCCGACAGGACTCTCTACGACCTAGAGGCAGGATCAATCTAATGGCTCTCTTCTGTATTCGGAACACAACACGCGAGAAACATGACTGGACCCATCCTAAACAATGAATCCATACTGCATTCTAGAGTGGAATAGTTCGAAATAAGCATCAGGCGCATAAAGCCTCAGTGTGAAGTTTCCAGCTAAGACGGCTGTCAAGAGTTACACCCAATAGGCTAGCACTGTTATCACCAGAAGTAGAAGGAGAAACTATCAATCTTTGCGTTTTCTCGTTGTTAATTAATAAATTGTGAGCCGCAAATCATTCACCTGTCCGGTTCTCGGCCGTGGACGAAACAGTCTCGAGGTCAGGCAGGGAAGACACCCTGCAAACAATAGTCTTATCATCAGCAAACAACGAGCATTCAATAGGCCCAATAAAATGGGGAAAATCGTTTATATATATTAAAAATAACAAGGGACCCAAGACAAAACGTTGTGGAACACCCTGCAACAATAGCAGAACTGATGGTGTCTTGCCGCCAGCCTGAACCTACTGCGAACGATCTGCTAAATACGAACTAAAGAAGCATAAGGTCACATTCCGGAGAGAGATTCGCGACAACTTTGTAAGCAACAACTGGTGGTTAACGCAGTCAAATGCCCTAGACAAGTCGAAGAGCGAAAGCGAAACACAATCACTGCTCTCCAACGCCCGCACAACCCCATTAATTATCGTCCTAATGGCAAGACCTTCCTGGAAAAAAATATTTTCTTTGATTTCCTCATATTGATATTTTAGTCCATGTGCTCTTGAAAGAATGAAAACCTAATAAAAAATCCAATGTACATTCATAAAAAAAAAATACAAATCAAAAAATTGCAAAAAAATGCAACAAACATGATAAAGAATATGAATAGAAAATCAGGAAAAATAAAAAAATAAAAAATAAAAATGACGAAAAGTGACAGAGTTGTTATGTCAGTTATTCCCCACACTTATTTTTTTCTCAGAAATAACGTTCCGTTAATATTGTTTCTTTGACCAGTTTTTTTTATCTTTGAATTGTTTTTGCCCGATTTTTTATATCTTTTTGTTGAAGGCACCTATTTCTTTTTCAAATTGATTTTTTCTCTAATTTTTTCACATTTCACCAAAAAAATTTTTGCTTTCATTTCCTCATATTTATTTTAGTCCTTGTATTCTTTCTCTGTGTCATCCAATGAATTTTTAATCTGTATCTCGTCATACCTTGTCGTTCCTTGTCGTTACATGCCTTTTATTCTATTTTTTATTGAACTTCAATATTTTAGTTTTCTATGTTACTTTTATTATTTTTGCTATGATGCATAGCATTTCTTCGTCCTCACAATGTTTATTTGTACCAATATAATTAATTTTTCCGTCATTTGTTGCTGATGTGTTTTTTTTCTGATTTTTTTTAATTTATTGAATATCTTTTTTGATTATTAGATTTTCTTTCTTTCAATTTTATTACTTCTTATACAATAAATGTTATTTTTCTTCTATTCTAAGATTTTCGCAAGCGCCTACCATTTTGTTTTTAAACTTTGTGGTGTTTTGGTTTCTCTCCCTTCTTTCGGTGAAATTTCTCTTCCAATATAAATCGATTTTGTCTCGTCTTGTAAAAGTTCTTAATTCGGGCGGACAACAATATATGGACCATTCTGTTCAGAATATGACACTATCAATAATTTTCAGTCTCAGAACTAAACTTTTTCCTTTATATAACTTTAAATTTTCATCTTGCCTAACTAAAAGAAGCAGAGAAAGTTATAGTACAGTTTGATCTCTATTGGAATGACGATGGGAAATTATTTCCATGTTTGTTGGATAACAAATTTTGCCATTTTTTCCAAGACGCAGATAAATGAGAGATCATTCCGCGCATTAAATTAAGGTTTTAAAAAATAAAAAATTGTACTATTTAATAAAGAATACTGTAAAACATCTTAAAATTCAACATTAAGGTAAGTAGCTTATTTACCGTCTGTAGATTCTTTATATACTCGAGTTTTCCGTTCATTGGGTTATTTCTGGCTCAACAATTCCCAAAATCATAAAACCTGCTTCTCGGACTGAGAGCCATCTGTTATAAAGTATTAAATCTAATACGCTGGTGGATATCGCCTGCTCCTGCTCTGCACAACATCTCACCGCTCTTGCGTAGCTTTTTCAGTTTAAAGCTGCTACACTCGGTCTCCAATATGTCGACCAGCCAAAGCTGTACTGATGAAGGGTAGGCCCCGAAACTGGTATGCAGATCAGTGTTACCAGATCTACTGTTTTCACCACCTAGCTACTGTTCTAGGGTTTTCAATATTACATCTACTTTTTTTAAAATTTTATCAAACTTGAGTTATTGCAAAATATATATGTATATTATAACTTTTCGTATTTTTGTAAAAACGAATATTTATATTTATTATCAGTAACAAAGTTTAACTCGAGTATCGACTTATCGAAAGCTCTAAGCGCACTCCCATAAAGCATTGAAGCTATTATGTTAATCAATGACGTATATGGACGTATATGGACAGAGCAAACGAATGCTAAATCGTTCCGTTTTTTGGCCGGAAGTTCGCCATTTTTAAGGTATCCATGACGTAATTTTATCGACAGAGCACATCAATTGGGGAATCATGACTTCGAAATATTTGACGCAAGATGTCAGGTGGAAAAAAAAATCACTTTCTCGTTCAGGCTCTTTTGCAAAATCTTTCAAAAATTAACTTTTTGGGCCAAGACGATCTAAACCTTCACAAAGCATTAACCCTCACAAAGCAAAGCAATTGGTAGACTAAAATCTAAAGTTTCGCTCCAAAATCAACTGAAAAATTCTCGTTTTTTAAATAAAACTCTATACAACTGAGAGTACTGAGACAAACATTCACTTTTTAGAAAAAATAATTTCTTGGGACAAAATCGAAAATAGTCGCATTAAATAAAAAGAAATCAGTCTCTATTCATTTCTTTTGTCGCCATAATTGGTTAAAACCGCCACAATTCGTTCAATAAAAATCCAGTTTTTAGTTCAAAAAGTACAACACCCTCCCAAAACAACAAAAAAGCTTTTTTTGCGATTTTAAAGATTCCTCATTTTTAGACTAAAATCTTGAGTCTTGCTCTAAAATAAACCTAAAAAAATGTTTTTGTAGCAAAATAATGCACACTGACAAAATAAAATCCTTTTGTTTCACGCTCGGGCCAAAAATTCTTTTTTTAGAATTGTCAAAAAAAAATTACTTTTTGGGCCAAATTCTGCTCCAAAATAAACTGAGAAAATATCGTTTTTTTTTTTAATAAAATCGGTACTGGGACAAAAATTCACTATTGGGAAGAAATAATTTCTTTGGCCAAAATCGGTTAAAATAGTCACAGTTAATACAAAAATCAGTTTTTATTTATTTATTTTATCGTCTTAATTGGCTAAAACCTCTACAATCCATGCAACCAAAAAATCCAGTTTTTAGTTCATTGCTTTTAGTTCAAAAAAGAACAACATCTTCCCAAAACGACAAAAAAGCTTTTTTTTGCAATTTTAAAGATTTCTAATTTTTATACTAAAATAGACTTGCTCTCAAATCATTTTAAAAAAATGTTTATGTAGCAAAATAATGCACACTGAAAAAAAATCAAATCCCTTTTTGTTTCAGGCTCGAGCAAAAATTCTTCTTTTAGAACCGTTAAAAAAATTACTTTTTGGGACAAATTCGAACACCTCAAAGCATTTGTAGTCCTAATTAAAGAAACTACATTTTCATTCAGTGAAAAGGAAACAAAAAATGTTTTGTAACGATTAAAACGTATTTTTTTCGCATATGTTTATGAAACTCAATTTGTTGACTAAGAATTTCAAGTTTTTCTTCAAAATCAATTGACAAAATCTTGTTTTTGACAAAAATTTGCTTTAAGAAAATATTTAAAAGTTTTATTTCTTAAGACATAAAATCGATCAACATAATTGCAGTTATTAAAAAAATAAGTTTTTGGTACAAAACTGAAAAGAACACACCTTTACGTTTTACAGACTACTTACGATAACAGAAACTATTTTTTTAAATTCTAAAGAAACTCAATTTTTTGCCCAAAATTTCAAGTTTTGTTACAAAATTAACGAGGAAAAAAATTTGTTTCTGTAGCAAAATACAACTATAAAAAATACTTTTTTTCAGAAAAACTTATCAAGAAATTTACGCTATAGACCATAACCAGGCGGGAAAGTGACGTCATTTTGACGTAACTTTTTGGCATTGGTCACCAAAGACGTTATGGATTGACGTCGAAACAAAGTAATAATGACAGGCGGTCTGTCATAATGACAGGCGGTTATCGGTCTGTGACTTACACAGACCGATAACCTATGTCAAAATAACGTTACTTTGTGATGATAAAGTAACATTATTTTGTGACGTCAAAATGACGTTAATTTATAATAACGTCAATACTAAATAAAAAACGACAAAAATACTATTCGACTATCAAATTCGACTCTACAATTTGGGCCAAAAACTTGGCCGAAAAGTTGCCAGATTTGTACAAAAATCACCAGCTCAGGTTTCTTACTTTTTACATTTGTTTTTTACATTTTTTTGTTTATATCTTTCGTACACTTGTTTTACACTTCCTTTTGCACTTTTTTTTTGTTATTATTTTTTCACTCTTTTACCCTTTAAAAATTTTTTCACACTAGTTTTTATATATCTTTTTAAATTTTTTCCTACATTTGTTCCTACACTTTTTTTACATATAAAAAATACACTTTCTTTACACTTTTTTGCAGTCAAAAATATGACGTCACCATGAATCGTCAATATCACGTCGAAAAATCGACGTCATTCATGTGTCATTTTTTCGGTAGGTGACGTCAATAGCGAATGATCATCAAAAAATCAATTTTTGGTTCATTGCTTGTTAGTTTAAAAAAAAAAATCGTCTCAAAATGACAAAAAAGCACGTAAGTATCTGCATTACGTGCAGCACAAAATGTCGACCCAGCGAAACAGATGGCGCCAGTAGGACTGGCCTGCCATCGCTGGGTGGACATTCGGCTTTAAATTTTCGATTTTTTGAAGTGTCAGATTGTCAGAGTGAGCCCAACTGACGAGCTCTAGTAGGATTCTTTGAGGTAACGCTCTGATGATCTCACACAACCTTTCGGTGAACGTGATGTGTTATTTTTAAAAATAACCTAATCCTAATAATATGCTGTTAAGTTAGGTAAATAGATTGATTCATAATGTGGATATGTTTGAAATAAGAACACAATTAATTAATTAAGATATAATAATATTTGACGAATTCATATATTTCAATTAAACTATCGGAATATTTGCTTTAAATAAAAAAGGGACAACTAAATAAGAAAATTGAAACAACTATCTTCATTTGTTAAAGACAAAGAAAAAATAGTTCATTCAGGTAAATATGTTTAATCAGTTAGATAAGTTCAACCAATTAAAAGTAAGTCAAATACATGATTTATTTGACTTACTTTTAACCATTATCTTCATTTGTTAAAGACAAAGAAAAAACAGTTCATTCAGTTAGATAAGTTCAACTAATTAAAAGTCAAATATATGATTTATTTGAATTGCAATGCAACATTTTGTGTTGTTAAACAATCCTTACTAATAGGAGCTGTTCAATGAACAGAAATACAAATTGGTTCTTTTATTTTTAGTTTCATTGTCTGCAGCATTAAATAAATTCGATCAGGGCAAGTGAAGCCATGAGGCAAAACAATTAAGAAAAACATTTTGAAGTAAAGCACGTTAAAATCAACAATAAACTTAGTTCTGCAATTGTAGTAATGGACAGTGGTCAAATTAAATTACCTTTTGTTGAACAAAAAGACAATTTATGAGAGTGCAAAAATTATTACTCCTGTAGGACCTAAAAATAAAATATACATTAAATTGTACAATTATTATAATCATTCAAACACCCCAATTAGCCCCTTTTCTGAAACAAAAAAGCAGGCGGCTTAGCATTCGGGTCTCGTTGTCGCAACTTCCGGCCAAACTGACAAATAAACCGAAATATGTCAGCGAGGGGCTATAAAGTATGTAAATAGCATCGGAGCGCCCTCAAAAAAGAAAAAAAAACGGTGGCATAAATAATACGTGGTTTAGCCCGAAAGTAAACATTTTATCTGAATTACGAAACGTGGCACGTAATGTTTAACTTAACGTTTGAGCAAAATAAGAATGGCAAACTTATATTATAATTTACAGCTGGGTCTGGTTGGTATAAAGTATTACGGAATTTCGAGGTTTTTTGAAATTCACAACAAAGAAGGCATTCAACTACTTAAGTAATGAAAAATGCGGAAGATGTTGCGAAAGGATTTAAGGCAACGAAACTCCCCGAATTTAATTCAACGTTTTATCCACGACCACGGCTAAAACCAATCAATTAGGGGTGGGCGAGCAGGTGAAAATTCCTGATTTTGAGAAGTGTCAAGTTTGACAAATTTATTTTTACAACAATTATATTGAGCTGAAAAGTAGAAAGTCTGGAAATCGTTTCTATAACAACTTAATTCATTAGTGTGCTAGAAGCCCTTTAATCGACGTGAAATAGACATATTAAACCTTCATAATATAGTGGTAGTGGATAAATGTATACAGGGTGTCCAGTTTAAAATGATGTACATGGAGATATTGGAAACCGTTGAAGATACAATAGCGCATAAATGGAAGAAAAGTTGCGTATCAGTCTGCTTAAAAATAATCCGAGACAATGATATTTTAAATCGATATCGTTCCGATGATACAGGGTGAAAACCACAAAAGTGCATTTTCGAAAAACCCCAATAGTTTACTTATTAGAAAAACTACGGTCATGAAAATTTCAGATTAGGGGTAAGAGGATATGGTGATTCCGAAAATTCAGCCAAAAATCGTCTAGACGTACTATGTTGTGCCCGGCCATTGTCAACTTTCGCTTCTCTTGTGGACGCCATATTGAATTTTTGTACTTTTAAAATCCCCGTAGAAAATGCTCTTCAACCATGTATAACATCCTTATGTTTAGCCAAGAAAAATACTTAAAAATAACAAAATTAAGATTTCATCGTAGGTTGTTTGGATATTCCTATTAAAATCTTGGTATAGTGTGCTTATATTTGTCATTTGTCATTATCCAACTGTCAGAGCATAGTCTTTATTGACCGTATTAAGTGCCTGCAGCTAAAAAAAATGTGAGTTTTAAAATGAATAACGTTTCAAATAGTGAGAAATATGACATGTTCCAGTGTTTTATTCTGTGTCGCAGAAATGATGCGAATGCTGAAGAAATGTATTTTAATAACTACCCAGACAGACCACAATCTAACAAAGCTGTGTTAAAACGTCTCCAAGACAATCTGATTAATTACGGAAGTTTTATTAAGATAAGGTAAGACGGATAAGCAAAAAGGAGCCTCCAGACGAAGATAAAGAAAATGTGGTATTGCTAAGCGTGAAGCAAAAGATAAAAAAATTAACGAAATACTTAATTTTACCTTGAACGTTCTCTGATCTGGTGAGAGCCGATTTACCAACTGTGGACAATTTAATCGTAAGAAAACTGTTTACTGGTCCTATGCAAATCCACGGTAAATCAGATGGGGATTTAATGTGTGACTAGATCACACATATGATTGGGCCGTACTTTTTTAATAAGAACTTAAATACCGAGATATATGTGAACATCCTGCAACTAGCCACCATACAGAACATGTTTTTTCAGCAGGACGGTGCTCCACCTCATTATGGGCGGATTATTGCAAACTATCTGTATGCTGAATTTGACGATAAGTGGATAGGCAACCTGGGACCAATTGGATGGCCTGCGAGGTCCCCTGATTTAACACCGCTTAATTTTTTTGTATGGAGTCATCTGAAGAATCAAGTATATAGTAGGTCTTAGGAAATCGTAAAGGAACTTAGGCTAGCTGTTAATACAAGCTTAAGTCCGTAATCCGCAAATAGTAAGAAACTCTTGCGGAGCGGACCTGGGACGAACTATGTTCTGTGCGCGAGAGAACGGTGGTTTATTTGAACACTTATTCTAAATCTAAAATGGGTAGATACATTCGTTTCTACGTTTTAATTCTTCGTCGTATGAATAAAGGTGTTTAGTTCAGGTTTGTACAGTTTTTGAATAATTTTACCAGTAAGCTTGGCAAAATACCAAGCTTAATAAATCTACACATAACTTCCCCTAATTATCCTGAAGTTGTTGGTCATTTACAGTAGGTACATTTTAATAGGAATTTTCAAGCCTTCTACGATGAAATCTTAATTTTGTTATTTTTAAGCATTTTTCTTGGTCGAACATAAATATGTTCTACATGGTTGAAGAGCATTTTTTATGGGGATTTTAAAAGTGCAAAAATTCAATATGGCTTTAATAAGAAAAACGAAAGTTGACAACAGCCGCGCACAACATAGTAGGTCTAGACCACTTTTGGCCATATTTTCGGAATCACCATATCCTCATACCCCTAACCTGAAATTTTCATGACCGTAGTTTTTCTAATAAGTAAACTATTGCTAATAAGTAAACGTTATCGATTTACAATATCATCGACTCGGATTATTTTTAAGCACACCAACACGCAACTTTTCTTCCATTTAGGCGGCCTTGTATCTTCAACGGTTTTCAATATCCCCATGTACATCATTTCAAACTGGACACACGGTATATTAATAAGATCCTTTAAGAAGAAAAACAAAACAGTAGCCTTGCGTGCAAAATAAGGGTTATGGCGGGCTAAAAATCCAAGAAACGAACTAAACGGGCTAAAAATCCTAGAAAAAGTGAAATGCAATTCTTAGAATCAAATACGAAAAATCAATAAAGATTCTTTTCATTTGATTTCGTTAAATAATTAGGTATAACCAAAGGTTGAATTGAAAATGAAATTTGCCCCTATGCAACATGGCTAAATTTATAGAAAAATTAGAAAAGAAAGAAATAACCAACCTGGAGTAACATAAAATAACTAAAAGAAAAATAAAACTGAACTAACCTCAACTAACCAAACCAAAGGAAAAACGTAACTAAGCTTAATCTAACCCAAGAAAAAACAGAATTGAACTAACCTGACATAATCTAACCAAAGGCAACGTAAAACTGAACTATCCTAACGTGTCGCCTTAAAGATCAAGTGAAACTGAACTAGCTAAAGGAAAAACAGAACTACACTAACCTAACCAAAGAAAAAACAGAACAGAAGATAACTGAACTAACCTACTCAAAGGAAAAAAGAACTGAATTAAAGTGAACAGCAATCAACAGGTCCCATAAAACGGCCCCTGCAACAAGGTCCAGAGGACAGTTATAAAGAACAAATATAACTCAACTAACCAAACTAAAGGAAAAATATTATGCGAGCTCTGTAGTCCACATAAGTGTAGATCCTAGCGGCCCGAAACAGTGTGGGCCAAAGTTCAGAGGCGGCCCTAAATGACCCGAACAACTGAACTAACCAAACCCAAGGAAAACAGAACTGAACTAACCACAACCAAAGTAAAACTGAACTAAGCTAACCAAAAGATCCCACACTTATGTGCAGCGATCAACAGGCCCCATAAAAGGGCCCCTGCAACAAAGTTCAGAGGACAGTTATAAAGAACAATTGTATGACAGTATGACTGAACTAACCAAACCAACCAAAGAAACTAAAACTGTACTAATCTCACCAACAGAACCCACATTTATGTGGGTCGCTGTTGGCTTTGATACATACCGGGTGTATCAGGTAGCAGAACCCTGGACATAGGAGATTAACATGGGAAATCGGTTTTTATTTTTTTGCGCCTGTACGGTTGATTTGATTGAAAAACTTTTAAGAGTAAAGTTGTAGAGTTTATAGTCAGTTATCATTCTGTAATTTTTTCAATACCACAGTTTTGGCTATTTTTTGGAAAAACGCCTCGAAAGGTGTAAAAATTTGAATTTGGCGCGTCACCCCCACCATGAATGTGCAGTGTCGCCAACATAATAATTTCTTATGTCAGACGCAGAGCCGATTTTCCTTTCTTATTTATTTTGAGGGAGTATCATGTAGTAATTAACGTGATTATGCAGAGAAAATTAACTGAAAACCTGACGATAATGTTCTTAAATTATAGGTAAGTAAAAGTTACGTTAATAATTATCATAATTAGTAAAAGGAAAATCATTCCAATTTGTGTATGGCTGGTTGTCTAATTCATTTTAGTTTAGCAATACGACAACCACGATGAAAAGAAAAACGGACCTATAACATGGCGCCCCAAAATGCCGATTCACACGTTACAGTTGCTCGACGTTGGTCCCGATTGTCATGCACTATATGTGGGTTTTGGAGTGTCCAAATCCGATCATTTTGTTGATTTGAAGAGCCAGTCAATCCAAATTAGAATTCATCCGTGAAACAAATGTTTCTAACAAATCTTGGGGCTGCAATAATTTTTTCGGTTAGGATTTCACAAAACTCCATTGGGGGGAAAAGGTGGGTCGGTACGAGTGTTGGTTCTCTTGTTTGTAGCTTTCAAAACCTTCTTTTTTCAGATAATTATGGATGGTCGATCTACTAAGTCCAGTTTCTTGGCCAATCTGTCGAAAACTCTTGGAAGGATCATCGTTTACTGTAGCAAGAACAACAAGTTTTGTTGTCTCGAATTTGAGCACAGGAATTACCAGCCCAGTATTCTTTTAAAACAAGTTTTCTCTCCTCAAAATTCATAACTAATGAAACATTTAAATAAGAAATAATAAAAATAAAATTTTACACTGTATCAACAAAATGGTTCCTAATTTCCTTACTTTTAATATCAATAAATACAAGGTTTCTGTATACATTACATTTTTATTTCGGGGAAATTGTGTGTGAAAAAGTGGATGCAACAAGTACCAAAATAAGTATATTTCCATAATCAATCTATACATAAATTTCTTAACAGAAGAAATTAACAAGTGGACATGAAAAAGAAATGTAACATAAATTTAGGTAATAACACAGATAACAACAATTATTCCTATAAAAACACTATCACCTTTATTAAGATTCAATTCAATTCAATTCAAATTTATTCATGTTTACAATCACCAAAACAGCAATGTACATACCTCAAAAATAGAATAGTCTACAAATTAAATTTAAATAAATTCAGTCCAGATGCCATTATTTACTTAATACTAAAAGCTTACAGTCCACATCCTAAAATAGACTATACAGAGAGAAGAAAAATTAATAATTTTGATTAAAATACTTAAAATACTCTTCATCACAATAAAAAACATTTACCATTAAAATTTGCTTAATTTCCTTTCGGAAACTATCCACTGTCAACGCTTTAATTTTTATGGGCAGTTGAAATATTTTACCGCCCAGTAGCCAGGACCATTCTGGCACCTTCTCAAACGACAATATGAGGTTATTAAACTTTTTCGGCTTCTAGTAAGGTAAGCATGCATGTCCTCGTGACCAGAAAACAGATACCTGTTATTTTTCACAAACAGCAAATTCTCCGATATAAACATGGAGGGCAGGGTTAGTATGCCTAGCTCTCTGAAGTGCGCTCTGCAGTCATCCCTGTAGCCCAGGCCAGCCAACAATCTGACCGCTCTTCTCTGAAGCCCGAACAAAGGCTTAGCCCCCGAGGCGTGGCCCCAAACAACTACAGCATAAGAGAGCCATGCATGAGAAGATGCAAAGTAAGCCGATCTAAGTACCGTACGAGATATCCTATCTGAAAGCTGACGTAGCAGGTACAAACTTTTATTGAGTCTTGAAGCCAAGTTATCAGTGTGTAAATCCCATTTGGCACTCTCATCCACAAGAACCCCAAGAAATTTAACCTGGGATACGTGGTCATTTACGGTTCCAATCTCCCTCAATGCAAACACCATCCTCTGTGTCTTGCCCATATTCAGCAGCAATCGATTGGAATGAAACCAATTTT
This sequence comes from Taphrorychus bicolor, assembly GCA_951812265.1. Classification (NCBI taxonomy): domain Eukaryota; kingdom Metazoa; phylum Arthropoda; class Insecta; order Coleoptera; family Curculionidae; genus Taphrorychus; species Taphrorychus bicolor. Next base: position 19,918,676 of record OX638298.1, read on the forward strand.
TGGCCAGTTTTTCAAGTTGTTTGTGGCCAGTTTGGCAAGATTTGTTGTCACTGAAAAGAGTTTTTTTAAAATATGAAAGAAACTGGTCTTAGCAGATCAAACATCCATCGCTATCTGCTTACTGGTCTTGCTTATTTGCTATAAACATTTGTTCCACCAATGAATGTTAATTTGGATTTATGGGTCCTTCAAATCAACAAAATGAATGAGTTTGGACTCTCTAAAATCCACATACAGTGCAGGACAACCGAGACCAACGTCGAGAAGTTGTCAATGTGTGGATTGGCATTTTGGGGCGCGCTGTATTTGGTTTTCCAATGAGATTTTGTCTGTCATAAAAGAGTCGAGCACTTAGCAAGGGTTTTTTACATGCAGGATGGGGCCTCGCGTCACACAGCACTGCAAAATAGACACTTTTGAAGTAAAACATTTGGAGATAGATGAATTCACCTCAATAACAACAACAACGAACAACCTTAATTGGTGACAAGAGACAAATTGTTATGTCATCGTGGTTGTCGTATTGCTAAACTAAAATGAATTAGACAACCAGACATACACAAATTGGAATAATTTTCCTTTTACTAATTATGATAATTATAAACGTAACTTTTACTAGTCCCCCAAAATAAATAAGAAAGGAAAATCGGCTCTGAGTCTGACATAAGAAATTATTATGTTGGCGACACTGCACATTCATGGTGGGGGTGACGCGCCAAATTCAAATTTTTACACTTTTCGAGGCGTTTTTCCAAAAAATAGCCAAAACTGTGGTATTGAAAAAATTATAGGATGATAACTGACTATAAACTCTACAACTTTACTCTTAAAAGTTTTTCAATCAGCTCAACCGTACAGGCGCAAAAGAATAAAAACCGATTTCCCATGTTAATTTCCTATGTCCGTGAGGCTGTTAATGTAAACTAATTAAGGTTCACTTGTATAAACTCAAAAAAAGCCCATCAGGAAGTTTTAAACAAAGCATTTTTAACATAAGTTAGAGAAAGAAGACGCTTGTCGGATTTATTATCTACTTCTTAGAGACACTTTGAGTAGAAGAAAAATCAGTTATCTAGACAGTTCCGCATGCTTTTGTGCATGGGGTACAACAAACGCTAATCTCCCTATGTATTTTCATGGCCCAACAAACGCTAAGCTTCGTGTACATTTGTATCGAAGCAGGACTCTAAGACCCAAAGTACAATTGTCAGATTGTAATAATCAGATATCGATAAAAAGTAAAAATTTTTAAATCTGATCACCTCAATGAGGTTAAATTAACAGACCACCTCAATGAGGTGAAGCTGTCATGCTTTTGTGAATGGGGTACAACAAACGCTAATCTCCCTATGTATTTTCATGGCCCAACAAACGCTAAGCTGTTACCCTTTTTTTTTTCTTTATTTTATTAAAAAAATGAAAAGGAGGTTACCAAAAAGGAGGTAAACACAAAAGGTGGGTGATCCGAAACAAAGGTCAATCGTTGGTCCAACTGAGTCGTGGAGCAAAACCCGACAGCTAGCTACCCTCGAGCCGGAGAGTGGTCGTGGGGTAGATGTGCTAGATAGCATATAAATACAACTGTACATTGGTTCGATAATACGAACCCAACAGCCCTACATGACGAATCACGATAACAAATACGATAATAGGTGAAAAATCAATAATCAGCTGTGCTATGGTTTGTTTAGGCTATGAGTTTGGATATTTATATTGAGGATTGTTAAGTAATAGATATAATATTAATAAAAGTAAATAATCTTCTATGTCCAAAGTCTGTGTACCTGAACTAACCCTGTAGAGGCTTTTAAATAATTAAAAATCAGACAACATTTAGGGAATAGTACCCATACCGGCCATATACGTATACGTCTGGTTTACATGTTCGTGAGACGATGAAATGTGTTGTGGTGCTTTGTGTATACTTAAAACTTAAGGTAAAAAGGATGCACTTAAAAGTTATAAGGTGTACCTAACAGGTTATGTTTAACTTATAGGTACTACTTCTCATGTTCCAAATAAAGAAACTTGGCTTCAATAGGTAGGGTCCACAAAATGTGGTTATGATGGTGGTTAAAACAAAAAAATGGAATGGACCCACCTGACTTCTCCAGGCCTCCTACCAGTCACAAGCAGTATCCTAATATGGTGATAGGCAGATACCCCGAGAGGAAGCTAAGGCCAGAGTGTCCAGGAGTTGTCTCGATGAATTTGCAGTTGTAGGATGTTCCGAAAAAGGGGGTCCACTCTTCCAAGTTGATTAGAGCATTAAGGACGTATAAAAAAAAATAATGAGTCAGGAAAGAAAACCCAAACTCTTAAAAGAAGGCCTGAAACAAAGGTACTAGTCGATGCTAGGTCGCAATATGGAATGTGCAAAAAGTGAAAGTGGGTAAGTGTTAAAGAATAGACTCTCAAAGTAACAAAAGATCAAGGCTATAGCTAATCAGAATAATTTTGCAGTAAGAAGAGTAATAGAAATTTACATACCTCAGGGTGACGGGTGGCCTAAAGAGAAAACCATGTGCTGGTATCAACTATGGTCTTCGGGTTAAGTTAATCAGTTCACTAAACCATTCAATAATTGCAAATCAGTCACTAGACTAGGTAAGGCACTTTTATAGCCAAAACAAAATTGAGGGTAGTTCTGATTTATTTCTTAAATCCGCTAGGCGAAATCTGTGGTTCAGCAGCCAGCCAAGAAGCTCACAGAAGAAAAAAAAAGAAGAATCATAAAGTTGCCTTCTAGAATCCTCAACCCAAAAAAAAACTAGGGCCGTACAAAAGTACAAAAGTACCAAAAATGGTATGCAAATTCTACAAAAATTCCCATTGGTGGCAAATGGTGAGGTCACGACCTTCAGGGCCAATCAAGGTGAAGGGTTTGAGATCTTCCAATATTCAATATTATCGACCTTGGCCATCGGAAACCTCGCCAGGGCCGGACTAAACAAGGTTAATACTTTGGGAAAAGTAAAAACGTAACAAAGCTTCGTGTATATTTATATCGAAGCAGGACCCTAAGATCCAAAGTACAATTGTCAGATTTTAATAATCAGATATCGATAAAAGTAAAAATTTTAAAATCTTACCACTTCAATGAGGTTGAATTAACAGACCACCTCAATGAGGTGAAGCTGTTAATGTAAACTAATTAAAGTTCACTTGTATAAACTCAAAAAATGCCCATCAGGAAGTTTTAAACAAAGCATTTTTAACATAAGTTAGAGAAAGAAGACGCTTGTCGGATTTATTATCTACTTCTTAGAGACACTTTGAGTAGAAGAAAAATCAGTTATCTACAAAAATGTATTGGTAACAATTATAAATTGTCGAGACATGAAGACAGCTCCGACATGCTTTTGTGAATGGGTACACAAACGATAACCTCCCTATGTAGTTTAATGGTCCAAAAAACGCTAAGCTTCGTGTACATTTATATCGAAGCAGGACTCTAAGACCCAAAGTACAATTCTCAGATTTTAATAATCAGATATCGATAAAAGTAAAAATTTTAAAATCTTACCACTTCAATGAGGTTGAATTAACAGACCACCTCAATGAGGTGAAGCTGTTAATGTAAACTAATTAAGGTTCACTCGTATACATTCAAAAAAAGCCATAAGTTAGAGAAAGAAGGCGCTTGTCGGATTTATTATCTACTTCCTAGAGACACTTTGAGTAAAAGAAAAATCAGTTATCGACAAAAATGTATTGGTAACAATTATAAATTGTCAAGACATGAAGACAGCTCCGCATGCTTTTGTGAATGGGGTACAACAAACGCTACTCTCCCTATGTACTTTCATGGCCCAACAAACACTAAGCTCCGTGAACCTTTATATGCAGGCAATAATGTAAATAAAATTATTCCAAGATCCAAACTACAATTGTCAGATGTTATTAATCAGATATCGATAAAAAGCTAAAATAAAAAAATCTGACCACCTCAAGCTGTTAACGTAAACTGATTAGGATTCACTTGTATACACTAAAAAAAGGAATATCACGGAAGTTTTCGGCACGTTTTGAACAAAGCATTTTTAGGACAAGTTAGAGGAAGAAGAAGCAATTTGGAAATTTCAATTAGAGGCAGATAAGATGACAACTCAGACAGCATGATATATTTCTGAAATATTCTATGAGTAATCAAATAGGAAAATTGAATAATCTAAGAACATTAAAAATAAATATTAGAGAAACATCTATTTAAAAGTTTTACCACCTGATAAGATTATTCCTTAAATGTTCCTGGAATAAGCTTGAATATTCTAGTTGCATTCTAAGATCAATCCATTCACGCTTTGAGAATAATTAGTTCTGATTAAATCTGATTGTTATTTTTAGGACAAGTAAGAAGAAGATGTGGCAATATGGGAATTTAAATTAGAGGCAGACAAGGTGACAACCCAGACAGCAAGCTATATTCCTGGAATTATCTATGAGTAATCAAATAGGAAGATTGTATACTCCAATATTCCAAATGAATATTCCAGAAACATCTATTTTAATTTTTTACGTCTGATATACAGGGTGATTCACGTTACTCGACACGGAAGATTATGGCTAAACTTTTAGATTTAAAAAAAGTTTTGTATATGGAATGGATGGGGGTCTATTGGAAGTACATTTTAAAATTATTGTCATCGTATACAGGTGGACCCAAAAGTATAAAATTGATTAAAGTTGTATTTTTGAGAGACACCTAGTATATTAATGTATTTTCGGTACCTACGGACAAAAGTAAAGGTAGTTTTATGAAGGCTTATGGCATCTAAACCTTACCGTTCTTCAGACAGCATCAAATTAAATGTTTAAAATCTCAGCACTTGGTTTCTTTCAACCACCAAAATTTGCTGGTGGGCTAATAGTTCATTGGATTTTTGCGGTGTGTATTATATATTAACTACTGTGCGCCGAATGTCAATAAATGAACACCAAATTATTGCAAACTTCAAACAGTAATAACTCGTTTAATTTAAATTAGACATCATGTATTTTATAGTATCATTACATGCAGAATTTAGTTTCCTATCAAAACTATTAAACATTCCTATAGCTTGGTCTTTGCGTTGTCTTGGAAAATTGATTTTTTTCTGAATTTGAGATAAACGAATTAAGTAATCTACTTTACCTGTTACAATACCTGATTTTGAGAAAGCAAAATGTATTATCATTAGTCCTGGGTGTTCACTAGAAAACTTCATATAGGAGGCTATAAAATTTTGACAGAGAAGGATGGCATAATGAAAGTAAATAGACTTTTGTTTCTCCATTCTTTTCCTTTGACATCTCGCATCCAACTAGACGAAGTTTTCTAATGAACACCCCGTATTTGTCAGATGTTAATTTATAAGTTACAAAATGATGATCATGAAGATTATTTAGCAGTCATCTGAATGTTAAAGTGCCTTTATTTAGCATAAAATATCAAATAAAACAATAAAACATTATATTACAAGAGTTCTTATAAAATTTAGCATCTCTATTACAAAAAAATTAAGTGCAATAATAATGGCAATTTGAAATACAATAAATAACAAGTCAACATAAGAGTAAAACAAACAAAAACATACAGTTATAAAATTTGTTCAAAATGACGATCGTCTGATTCTAAACACAAACGTATTCTGTTTTTAAATCCTTCACTCACATTGCGTAACATATAGGGAGGTATGCTTCTGAAGGCCTCTCTGATTCGTTTCTTCATATTTTCTTTTGTGGTTGGTGGCGTATTATACACGATTCCTTTCACATATCTCCATAAAAAGGAATCGGGAGGCGTTATGTCAGGGGACCTTGGTGGCCAATGTTGTGCTCGATTCCTTCCAATCCATCGATTTTGGAAACGAACATTTAAGAACTCCCGGACTTCACGATGATAATGAGCAGGTGCCCCATCCATTTGCAGCCACATGGTACTTCTTATATCTAGAGGAACTTCTTCCAGTCAAATTGGAAGCTGATTTCTCAAAAAATTTAGAAACGACATTCCGTTTAAATGTTCGTCAAAAAATTAAGGTCCAATCACATACTGTCCCATTATGCCCCCCCCCCATACATTTACTGACCACTTATGTTGGTTATTAATAACTTTAAATTCATGGGGGTTAAAATCAGAATAATAATGAAAATTGTATCGGTTAAAAGAACCATCGTTATGATAAGTACACTCATCACTAAATAGAACTGATTTAAAAACATCTTCTTGTTCTCCTACTTTTTCTAACACCCACATACAAAAGTCCACTCGTTGGCCAAAATCGTTATCGGAGAGTTCTTGATGTAGTTGTATCTTATAATCGTGATATTTATGTTTTTGAAGAATTCTTGATACGATTGCTTGGCTAATATTTAAGTTTTGTGCGATTTCTCGTTGTCCGACATGGATATTTTCAACTACAGAGCCAATAACGGCTAATTCAGTTTCTTGGTTTTCTGTAACTGGTCTCGTTTTGGCAGTAATTTCATGCTGAACACTACCAGTTTGCCTAAATTGAACCAAGAGTCTTTCAAAAACGGCTCTATTCGGTCGAGTTCAGTTAGGAAACCTTTCAGCATAAACCCTTGATGCTAAAAGACAATTTTGCAAGCATTCTCCTAGAATGAAGATCATATCGACTCGTTCTTCTGTTGTGTAAACCAGCATTTTGATTAAATAAAAAACTCCCTGTTAACCACCAATTATAACAGTAAAAAAATATGTAACTTTAAATTAATATGTGACAACTAGAAATGACAATAAATTTTGCTTTGTCAAAATCAAGTAAACACCTGAACAGACCTGAACACGTAAATTAGATTACTACATTCGTGTATGTCAGCGCAAATTCAGAAAAAATCAACAAGAAAATGCAACGACCAAGTTATATGAATGTTTAATAGTTTTTGATAGGAAACTAAATTGTGCATCTAACGATACTATAAAATACAGGGTGACTAATTTAAATTAAACGAGTTATTACTGTTTGAAGTTTGCAATAATTCAGTGTTAATTTTTTTACATTTGGTACACACTAGTTAATATTTAATACATACCGCAAAAAAATCAATGTACTAGTAGCCCACCAGCCAATTTCGGTGGTTGAAAAGAAACCAAGTGCTGAGATTTTAAACATTAAACTTGATGCTGCATTATCACAAATTCACGAATATCTGAAGAACGGTACGGTTTAGATGTCATAAACCTTAATAAAGCTACCTTTACTTTTGTCCATAGATACCGAAAATACATTAATATACTAGGTGTTTCATTAAAAAAAATACAACTTTAATCAATTTTGTACTTTTAGGACCACCTGTATGCAATGACAATAATTTTAAAATGTACTTCCAATAGACCCTCATCCATTCCATATACCATTCCATACCTCATCCATAACGTGAATCACCCTGTATATATTCCTCGATTAAACTTGAATATTCTAGTTGAATTTTAAGAATAATCCATTCAAATTTTTTGAATAATTAGCTAGGATGATGACTTTCAATATTTTATTTGCAATAAATAATCTCAGACACGCTTGTAACAGCTTGGTTCTGCCATTAGAATTTTATGAATAAATTTACCTTTTGATTGCTCTTTGGCCTCATTACACTCAATAACTTTACCGTCTGGACCGTTTTGCTATTTGCCTTATTAAATAGTTTTCATCTTGCAGTTAATAATTTTGGTTTTATTTACGTTTGCCATTCTTTGTTTTTAGGTTATTTTTAAAGTTTGATACATCGGTGTCAAAAATGCCGTCTGACAGTGTTGACACTGTTGATAGTGACTTTTGTCTTGACGTTTTCTTGTCATGGAATTTGCTGCCGGCGTGAAGGTGGGTCGTTAGAAAAGAAAAGTTCGAATCTGTAATACTCGGGCATCCTGAGGATTTTTCCACTTTTCTTGGATTAAAATTTCGGGCCACTGTTAGTGTTCCTTCGCGTGGCCGAAATTACCGTTTCGTTACGGGATTTTGCCGACAAACCTCACTTGAGGAACACCTTGCTGGTAAGCATATTTATGGCGTATTATTGGATCCATTTCAAGTAGTTTTTTTTGTACTTTAATTTATTAGATCGCGAGTGTTTGAGCGCCAACTGCGGAGTTCTATTTTGGTGTGGGACGACCCACTTCAGAGAAATTTTAGTGGTGGTTTGTGCCCTCCTTGGAGGGAAGTCTTTCAGCCATTTGCCTTCAGCGATTTCATTACAAGTATTTCACCTTTTTCTTGCTATTCTTTTGGTTTTCGAATATTAGAGTTTTGTAACCGTAGGTGCTAGGTAGGGGCTTGAACTCTACACAGCAAACTTGCTTGGGGCTCGTAGACGTATCACCCAACACTCCTTGACCTGAACTACTGGTCCAACTGCTTGTGACACCTTCCTTGGCCTGGACCCAGTGTTAGTGGGATTGTTTTCGGCTCCTATAGCTATCGAGTCCACTCCGAATTACTGTCACCGAGTCACTCTGACCTACATCCCCAGACTAACAGGACAGTGGACTGTTGCAACCCCATAACCTCCCCCTACAGCATTTGTAAATTAGTGGTAAGACCTTTTGACTGTTTATGTAACTTATTGCGCATCTTATTTGACCAACTTTATTTTGCCTCGTTACGTAATATATATGGCATATTGTGGAGTGAACTCTTGCTGTGGCCCAAATTTATTAAGGTTTCCTTTCCACCTAGGAGGCGTCCTGTTGAGTCTGTGAACAACAGGTGGCGCACCCACCCCTATTAGCCTAGAGTGCCTGTAATGAGAGTGTGGCCATAAGGTGGTATCGTTTTCTATTGGTGCCGCCAAGTTTTTTCCAAAGTCAGAAGTCAATGGTCAGATTGACATGGTTGTGGCCCAACTACGCCCTGGGAATATACCCGTCCTTTGTTTCCTCAGTATGAATTTAAGCACAAGAATACTCTAAGGGCAATTTGGATTTCCGTCGGCTGTCAGTACTCAGTACGTCAACTCGATGATGGATAAACGTCATCTAAAAGTGGCGGGATATTCAAAAATTACCTGTACTTCAAAAGGTTGTTGTGGGAATTTGTGAATTCTTCAACAATTCTCAAAGCGTTTACTTATTAGTAGGAAGGAAGAATTATAGTTCATCGTTTGTCTGAAAAAAAAATCATTTGAAGGCGTTCGCCCATAAGAACAATGTTAATCTTGGAAAAGACATGGCGGACAAGTCCTTATGGCCACACTTTCATTACAGGCACTCTATATTAGCCGAGCTTTATCTGAGCCACCTCACAACCTTGATTTATTGGCGACAGCAAGTGTTCACCTTAGTGGGCTTTTGGCCATCATTAAATAGAACACCACACACACTCACACCAACCTTTGTGTATTGTTAAATTTATGTATTATATAATATATGACCACACCACGTCAAACAGTGCTTTTATTTCGTCATTGTCTTTCCTATGAGAGTAAAACGTCTCACGCTAATCGAAAACGTATCAAAACTATCAAGGAATCACCAATCAATTTGAATGCCAAGAGTAAAATTTTGTCAATTTTTGGACTATGATTCTGGAAATACGTATTATTTCATCTTTGCAATTATACCTATATACAGGGTTGTTCAACGAAAAGTAGCCACCCACAATAGCTTTCAAAAAAATCTTTTGTTTGAAAATTGCCAATAGATGTCAACAAAGATAGCAAAGGGGGTATATTTTCACAAAACATATGAATTGCTACAGCCACCCGCCATGTGTGGCACATCGTTGCAAAGGTTATTTCATAAGGAATGCATTGTACTATTAATTTTGTGCGTTTGCATGAAATTGAGACATAAAAAAAATTAAAAATTCTAAATGTTTATCGATACGATAAACTAAGATCGTCAATGTTGGCCGGTTGTGTTGCATACATTTTGGACTTCAAGTGCCCCCATAAAAAATAATCCAACAGTGATAGATCGGGTGATCTAGGCGGCCATTCGATAGGACAGGGCCTTAGCAGCCACTACGAACATCTGCTAAGACTTCATAATAAACATAAAAGAAAAAATTAATAGAAGGGAAATGTTGAAGACGGAATGGACATACCATAATTGTTTTCAACCTTCCATCTGGATTGTTGGTTGGGAAACTTAAAGTGATCGACACTTGATAGCGGCCCCTCCGTTATGAGCGTACTACATCTGTATATTGGGCGATAGCGGCAAGCAAATATTGTTATTCGCAAATTTTGTACCTTATGCAGAGAACGTGTAGCTTGTCGAGCCTAAGATACCAGGGTCACCGAACAATCGAATGGAGTTTGCTATTTTTAACCATTATGAATAGATTTTTAACTGACTACCCTCTCTAAGTGAGAATAAAGTTCTTTCTTCCGTAATGTACGCCTCAATGTTTACTGGTTACTTGGTACTGTCAGTAATTGTCAGATGTTAATTCTTGTAGTTGTTTTACAATTTGTGTGGTTATTTATTTTTTTTTATTTTATAGATGTAACAGATGTATAGGATTTTACGTTCCATAATTTATCAATCATTATTTACAATTTTATGTTGGGCCCAGGGATTTGTTACCATATAATTTATTGGGTTTTAACCTGATGAATACTAAATAAATAGTTGAAAAGTCGGCCATTTTCGA